>JASDQU010437616.1:65465-82958 GCA_032191745.1 Picea mariana | reverse complement strand
TTTTAGTGCTTAATCAGTTTTGTATGGACAAGATTAAATATTGATGAAATATTCTTAGTAGTCTCAATAAATCAATGGTTGTGATTTCAACCACTAACTTCCTCACTATTATAAAGACATCAGTTTACATGTTTATGTTTTTACTTTTACTTAATCATATTTAAAATTTACTATGGTGGCTCGCTGATTGCCACGTATGAGTGATTAGAGTTACATTTTCTAGGTTAACCTAAACCTTTTACCTTCACCAACCACGTTCTATACACCTATTTTTTTTTATAATATTTTATTTTATCATTTTAATGATGCAGCGCACCTATTCGTGGATTATTCTTTCATACACAGACACCACCTGTTCTTTACGTGTCGCTCAAGATTTGCAGCGACTATCCATTCTCCCGTTACCTGCAAGGTGGTTCAAGTGGAAGTTGTATTGGAACAACGTGTAATCGGCCATTATTACGCGGAAGATGAACAGTTTGTTGTTTTAAATGTATAATAATTTAACTGGGGTTTCTTTATAACTGGAGGTGCGATTGAATCTGCCAAGATTAAGAGCGAATAAATGATACATTATCATGGAAGCACCCTCGCCCTCATTTAAAGTCGAGCACAGTGAGAAATACAGGTAGCCGCAGGACGAATGTTGCCATGAACAGATTCTAATAAATGGATAAAAGGAAAAATGCTCTCCAGAGGTGAGGATACGGTGGAACATTTCTAAATTTTAGAATTTATATTAAAATGAGTTTACAATCACATCAGATTGATTGTGCTAAACTGTTAAATTTTATGATATAAAAGATTGAGATTTAATTTTGTGCACTGGTATGGAGTGCCATTTTGTTGATAAGCACTATATGATTGCCAAATTTAAATGATTAAACTTTGGATTGTGTTGGCTGTAGACGCTCATTTTCTGGTTGTGCCTTTCATTTTCTTGTTGTGGGTTTCATTTTCTGGCTGTACATTTATGGGGAGGGTGGAAGACTATAACAAAAGCTTATTATAACCTATAGAGAGCGTTTAGGGTTCTGACTATTAACCTGCCGGAAGAAGCTTTGGCATTGCCCTTTGGCGTTCATCAGCCACGGTTTTGAGTGGCTGTGCTAGTTAATTGTTTCTGTTTTCCTTTTTCCGCTCATTACTATGATTTGCAAGCCACCCTTCCCTTGAATGAAGCCAACACACCAGTTGTCGATGGGCATCGAGTTTCATAGTGGAAGACGTTCTGAAATCCATGAAGAGCACAAACATAATCGGAAATGGACCGCTTTCCACAGTATACAAAGCAGAGATGCCAGGAGGGGATGCCATAGCCGTCGAGATGCTGTAGTTGAATCAGAAAGAGGGACTCACACTTGCGCTCTGCTATCTTCACCAGGAGTGCAATACGACTCTTCACCATGAGTGCAATCCGACAATTGTGCAAGGCACCATGAAGCCCAACAACGTACTGCTAGACGGTCACATGGACACCCCATTTTCTGATTTCTGCATGGCCAAGATTTCGGACGACACAATGTGCTCCATTGCTTATATCTCCCCAGGTAAATTCTTCATTTATAACCTTTAATATTCTTCAAGCGATGAGATCTGCCATCTACAACTTTGGAGTGATTCTTCTGGAGCTCCCGACGGGCATGAGCAGACTCATAAGGGATCAACATTGTCGATTTCATTTGAGGGAAATGAACCAAGATTCGGAGGAGGGAGGGCTCTTTTATGGACAATTTAGAAAAAAATATGAACAAACAGTAGAAGATGAAGGAAAATCAGGCCATGCTCATGCTCCATGTGGCCCTGCTCTGCACCAACATGCGCCCACCCGTTCGACAGGCCATCCATGAGAGATGTAGTGAGCCCTCCACATATCAATAAAATCTAAGAAGTTACTTATTATTATTATTTAATTAGAGATGTCTATTTTTTACAAATATAGAGAAATGATCTTATTATTATAAACAAGGAAAATCAAACATAAAACCTACTTATTGTAAATGGCATTTCAATTATGTGGAATCCCTCTGAAAACATATTAATCTCTGTGAAGCGCCTAATAGAGAGGGACTCCAAATAGTTTTGGCGGGCTCATACTGATCTCCTTCGCAACGTCTTTCATGGAACTACAAAGACTCTGTTAAAACACTAATCATAAGTTAGTTTGTTAGTTAAGTTAACCTAACTGTTATTCAGTTACATGACAGTTAGGGCCTTTTGTATTATATATGTACATCTATGTACATGATGATTTACAGAAGCGTTGATGAATAGAGTATGCCTTTTCTACCTTTGTTTATTTATCTTTATTCTTCATAGTTTTCTGATTGCTTCAGTTATTTACATTATGTTTCTGCTATTTTCTTTATTTTGAGTCTAACAGTGGTATCAGAACGGGTCTGAGCCTCACTCCATCACTGGAGGGCCCAGAGACCCAGGGATATGGAAGTCTTTCAATTTGAAGAGAAGACAAATCGATCTTGAAACTGCAGTCGTTTTCTGTGAGAGACTGCTGCTATTTTCCTTGAGAAAGTTGTTGTTTAACATAATCGAAGGATACTGATCCAGTCTTCGATGTTCCTGCGAAGCGTATTAAAAAAGAAGAAAAAGTTGAAAGCGAGAACGATTTGGGCCACCGGAGATTGTCACCAAGAAAAGCCAGCCACGTGACGCTAAAACTTGGAACGATTTGGTAAAATTTCCTAAAACTTCTGTGAAAATTGGTTGCGCGTTATTTATGCAAAGATATCCTCGTTGTTGAGATTCAAACTCGATGAAGATTGAAGTTGTTTTGCAATGATTAAGTCTGCAGCGATTATATATATTAAAAGTCTTGGAAATCTTTATACGGAGGAAGTAGTAGATTTTTGGTACATTCCAGGGAACATAGTCGCTGCCAGATTTTTACCACATACTCCATCTTGCAAGGCATCGGGCTCAAGGGCCGAGACATGAGCCGGGTTCGAAACGCGGTGTGGAGGCAGACCGAATTTCTTGGCTGAAAAATAACCCTTGTCCATCAAAATAAAATGAAAAGGAAAGAGCTTTATCGTTGTTTGAACACAGAGCTCTCGCGACCTGGGCGTGTTGATTGATAAGCCACAGTTTACATTTCGATTTTAAAGACCAGCGTTATATTTGCAAGCAATAAATTTGTTGGGAGAAATGTATTCGGCCTCCTCTGCGTGAGAAATATTTGTCAGCCCGCAGAAACATATGAAAACTGGAACTGTAGTCTATGCTTGAATTTGGCCGTTTCGTGCTGTGTGGTTGGCTGCCGGCGAATTAAAATAAAGAAGAAAAATGTGTGACGAGTACAACCATTTCCAGTCCAATGCTGGTGGAAGGACATGCCCCTTGATGGTTAAGTTTCAAAACTGAGTGCAGGTATGAAAGAGAATAACCCTGTAGAAATTGCAATAGAAATCTGTGTGTGACACCAATTAGTGAGCAAATTTCCATTTGTTGTTTGAATAGTCAATATCAAGGTTTTAATATTAGAAAGCAGTAGGGGAAGGAGATATCTCAAAGGCCAGAACACCTGAGCATGAGGGTCGAAGTATTGATTTTGGTAAAGTTGGTGTGCCTTGAGACTAGTTTCAGTAATTTTAATATGTTAAACGATTATTGAATGAGTTATTTGCAGACTTGTTGTGTGGACGTATGAGGATATTTATGGGTGTTTAAGAAATAAATTCATTACAAGAGACTACAGATGCGGCTAGCCCCAGCGAGAAACTAACACTCTCCTTGCTAGAGATTTTTCAAGAAATCTACCCTAAAATTCATTGTTGTTTGAAACTTGTGAAAGGAAGACTGTGTATTTAAGGAGCTATAAGGTGTATGGAGGAGTTTTCTCCATTATTATAGTTAAATGCAATTGAAGTTATAAGGGTGTTAAAGAGTGTTTGTAAATGTGTTATAAGGAGTTTTTGGAAGTTATAAGGCGTTTTTGACCCACCCGAAATTGAACAAGGGGGTCTATTTTAGAATCTTTGTGTGCATCTTTAAGTCATTGGTTGAATAAGGGGGTCTATTTTAGAATCTTTGTGTGCATCTTTAAGTCATTGGTTATCCTGTATTTTCTCTTGGCATGCACAACAGGATACAGAACAAATAATCTCTTCCATATTCTGCATAATGGAAAGGATTGAAGAACTATTTACAGTATTGCGCACATTAATTAACTCAACTACGGAATCTACAATTGCAATAAACAAGTGTACACTCAGTACAGTGATTACTTGTTTACAAGTAACACACAAGAAGATTGATATGTTCAAACATCAAAACAAGTTGTTGTCAGATGAGTTAAGTTTGCTTCGACACCAACAATGTGATTTTAATGACATCAAAGATGAGAATGAAGACACTCAGTTGACTAGTAATGAAAGTCATAAACAACATGAAGATCAGTTAGATGAAGTCCCTATGTCAGAAAAAGTTGCAGATAAATGTATTGTTCGACCATGGGAAGAATTATGATTTAAACGAAACCGATATGGACTAGGATATGAAAATGATGCTACCAACATTTTTCACATTCCTGATTATAGTGAACCTGTTTGTTTTGTGAGTGGAGGTTTTTTTTGAATGATGATATTGGTAAAGAACAAGTACAGGATATTGTTGATGAAGATGTTGTTACAGATATTCCAGATCATATGTCAGATAAAAAATCCATACAATGCAAACACTGTCACTGGTTTGGCCACGATAAGTCAAACTGTTTTGATCTTCACCCATGCAAATTTTGTGGGAAGACAAATCATCCCTCGGTACGGTGCCAAAAGCGCAAGTGGAAACAAATTCATTTTGAATGGTTAGGGAATTGGCATTGGCATTTGGAAGCCAAATTATTGGAGCAGTCTCATCGCCGAATTTATACACAAGTACAGTCGTACTTGATTGGAGATATTTCTATAGTTGATGGACATGAATGTTTTTCAATATTTGTTGATTTAGGGTATGATCGGGGCCCAGTTGATGTAGTCTTCTGAGTTGAAGATCGAGTTTTTAGACTCCGCCGGAAGACAAATTGATGTGTTGGAACTCTTCTTGGCCATACTTGTGAATGACAGGCAAGGGAATTGGAACCACTTGTCCCTGACAGGGGGGAAATCTAGTTGAGTCAGGTTCCAAGTTTGATTTTGAGTCAGGTTCCAAGTTTGATTTAGAGCCCGCGAACAAATGATATTGTTGTTGATATAGTTTGTGGTCAACTTAAAACCACCAATTGAGCAGAAGACATGAATTTCTGCTTGTTACATTTTGATATTTTTGAGCCTTGAGCTCTTGTTAGTTTATGGTCAACTTAAAACCATGCCATTTAGTAGAAGAAATCAGCTTCTGCTAGACATTCGGTTTGTGGTCATCCCGAAACCACCAGATGAGTTTGTGGTCAACCTGAAACCACCAATTTAGTAGAAGACATCAACTTCTGCTATTTTGTTTTCAGAGTTCAGAGAGCATCTTCAGCCAGCAACTGTTATTCAGTTACATGACAGTTAGGGTCTTTTGTATTATATATGTACATCTATGTACATGATGATTTACAGAAGCGTTGATGAATAGAGTATGCCTTTTCTGCCTTTGTTTATTTATCTCTATTCTTCATAGTTTTCTGATTGCTTCAGTTATTTACATTATGTTTCTGCTATTTTCTTTATTTTGAGTCTAACAGACTCATGTTATGGATTTTTCTATCCTTGTCGAACAGAGGAGGATCAATGGTATTCTGTAGAATAAACAACATGATGCCCCTGCTGCGTATATTCTTCAGGCGGGCAATCTCTGATAAGAGCAACAAATTACGGGTACACACTCATATAACCAAATTTTTATCCCTTTACATCTATATTTATATGGTTCTAATATTCTTTCCTTAGAAAATTAATATTTCTCTTTCATCTTCTCTTAACCTTCATTTGTTCTCAATCGTTTTTCAAATTCCGTGGTCCCTTAAGAGTTATGGACTAAAATCCAAGTAAATGTATTTACTCATCGTCTTAAAGCCCATGTAACCATTCTTTGGTTGAAATATGCTACTAGTACAACCGTTAACTCTCGGTTGAGAACACCAAAAGGTAGCGGTTGAGAACGCGTGTCCTCAATATAAGATGTTTGTGGTAATTCGTCTATGGTAATATGAAACGTTTGGCTGCATTAGGTTGATAAATGGAACGTGGCAATTACATATTCTTATAGTAATTTTTTAATGTGATTAGGTAAATGTTAAAAAGTAAACGGATGCCTTGATAAATGCAAGAAAGTTATGAACAATAAATCTGATTCATTGATTTTGAAGGACGACTAAGAATATGTCAACATCTTCAATGCATAGCCATCAGATTAAGGTTTAAGGTTAAATAAGATTAAAAAATCATTAATTGTACCCATTGTCAATATGTGTACACCCTTTCGACATAATGAATTTTTTATTGCGCTAAGACGTTGCGGTAAGGCTGCTCCTTTGAAGGATTTCATTTAATGTTTGAAGGATTTCATTTAATGGCTTGGTCTTTCTCTTCACTTTCGATCTACTTGTTGTTTCCATGTCTATAGTTTATATTTCCGAAACTTTTTCAAGCCATCACGCGCTCTGCAGGTCGAAACAATATGTTTCTACCGAGTACGGATATGGCGAATAAACCCTTCTGTAACAATAATTCTGTATCAGTAAATTATGTATTAATTTTGCATGTGGATTGGATAGGTTTCGAGAGTATGGATATTGAATAATTCCTTCCGTAACCCTAATTATGTACCGGTAAAATACATCCGAATTTTACCAGTGACCAGTCCCTGTCACACGCTAATTTTGTACTACATGAATGGACTTTGATTCCACTCCGATTACAGACGCCAATATTGTAGTTCATTGGTTGCTGCACGTAAGGAATCTTTGATTCCACTCTGTTTACTGGGACAAGTCCAGCAGAAAACATAAACTAGGGTCTTAAGACATCCATATACTTGATCCCTGTATTAATACGGTTCCACAAATTCCTCATGCAACCTGTCTCGGCTCTCCCGCAAAAACAACGATGGTCACAAGTTCATAACGTTAAAAAAAAAGCCCTACCACTTAACTGGCTGGTGAACGCAGATAGGTGACGACAACGAGAGGAGGCTGCAAGGACGGCGGCGGGAGGAGACTGCAGGGGCTGCGGCAGAGGGTGAACAAAGAGGTGATGGGTGATGGCAGCGGTTTGCCGGGCGTGAGGAGACTGCAGGGGCGGTAGCTAAAGGTGATGAGGAGATGGCGGCGTGAGAGGGAAAGTAAAGTTCGATCACTGGAAGATTGGATGGTCCGGATAAAAAGGGGATACGACCTAGTTATTACCTGAATTAGAAAGGGAAGGTAATGAAGTGCGTAGTTATTAATGCTGGAAAAAGAAATAATGAGGAGATAAAGTATGCACCAGTTTGATTCGATGTGAAATTGTAAAAAATAGCAATTTCAAGGCGGTAACACTTAATGTTAATTCAATAATTCAAACTTGTTGCAAAAACAATTAATGTTAATTCAATAATTCAAACTTTCCAAGTTTAAATGTTCAAATTTTTCAGGAAAGGACTAACTGCTTTGTAGCTATTTCCCTTGTTCATTAAGCAAGCCCAAAGCCCAAAATAACATATTTAATTTTGTATATATAGTTTGTATTTTTTAATATTCTTATTACTTGTTAGTGAAAACAATAGACATGAAAACAATATTTGCAATTTTTTTTTCCACATAAAAATTTCACAAATTATATTAGAAGTATAATTTTGTTCTCTGCTCGAGAGGTTACACAACAAGGTAAAAACAAAAACCAGAGGAAAGTTATAAGTATAAATCATGCTCGTCATTACATAAAATAAACTAGTTATGTCTGCCAAAATAATAATGGTAGCTGAGGGCAGAAAGGTATTATGGGAAAGGTCAACGCTAATAATAAATATGTGATGTGCTCTGCTAGGAGTATGAACTTAGAGACTAATCAAATCTCTAAAAATATAGCTGTCAGATGTACTAAAATAGTTTTAGAACATGTGTGGGGCCCTCGTGTCCATCCACCCAGAGATTGTAGGTATTGAATCCAACTTTCTTCTTGAGTGCAACCTTGGAGAGTGAATCGACTTCTTTGTTGTTTTCTCGATAAGTATGTTTGAAGTTTAGCTTGATGAATGATGATTGGAGTTCCTTTCCTTCCAGCCGAAGAGGGTGGTGACTTGTAGTTTGTTTTTATTTTTAAGCCAGTCTATGATGATGCGGGAATCCTCGTACAACAAAAGTGTATCTAGATTTAGTCTGGAGGCCAGAAGGAGAGAGGTCCAGGTGCCCCCTGGTGTTGGTGCCCTGTCCACAATTAAAAGTCCACCTGCAATGAGTATTTGTGGAGACATGTATCACTCCTCCTGCGCCACTCTGCATACCATTTGTTTGTGATGCTCCATCGAACCAGCCTGTGGGAGTCTTCTCCAGGATGGGGGTCTTGTGCTTGGATATTTTCCCCATAGTTCTTGGGTGGATAAATGTCCAAGAGTTGTGCATGCCAAGCGATTTATAGGCCACATAAGTGGCCGATGGTGGTCAATTTTCAAAGATGAAGTTGTTTATGTCAAGCCAAATATACCAACAGACCATAGGGGGAATATTTAAAGAGTGATGGGCGATTTTTGACCAGTTCTCAAAGCAACCTGCTAAAGTAAGTCCATCCCAGGATAAATTTAAATTGAGTGTTGCAAAGATGTTGGCCTAGACTGATCGGGTGAAAAGACAGTGGATGAAGATATGATGAGCCGATTCCTCTTCTTGGTTGTAGAGATGACATATGTTGGGGTCACTCCATCCTTTTTTTGGGAGGACGTCCCAGGTATTTATCTTGTTTGCAAGTGATATCTAGGTGAAGAGTTTTAACTTGAGAGGTAAATTCCAAAACTAGAGACAGTATCTCCAACCACCTATAGCGTTGAGCCAAGTGCGATTTGAGATTTTTGTGTATAGATTTTGTGCAGTCAGGTAGCCCGATCGATCGCCCCCCATCCACATCGGTTGATCATCAGTAGCTTGGAGTTGGATGCATGTGCTCGCAAGATATTGGAAGAAAATGGTCCACTCGGGCGCTAGGCTAGTGGGAAGCTCGAGATCCAGGCTGGTTTTTTAGTTGTTTAATAGAAAACCGGATCAGCGAGTCTCTGTTGCTTGGAAGAGATAAAAAAATGTTTATTTTATTTTATTTAAAGCAGAGATCAAATTAGGAGAGAGATAAGAGTTTAGTTCCATACTAGAAATACGGTCCTTTCTAAGGACGATGGAGTGCCTCGAGCCCGGGTACCAGCATAGTGAATTTGATATCCAACTCGTTGTTTTTGTGATATTTCTCCAGAAGGAAGAGGCCGATCTTGGAGGGGGCGTTGCTGATCCGAGCTAGGAGTCTATTGAAATATATGGCATGTATTTGTATTTTAAAATAGAGTGCCAGATCCCTGTGTGTGTTATAGGTTGCCAAAGGGTATTGGTCTCCAAATCTTCAGTAGAGTGTAAGAGGTTCCAGAACCCAAACCTCCTTTCCTTTTTGGTTTAGCAAGAGTTTCCCAGTTGCACAGGTGCTGGCGATTGTGGTTTGAGCATCCCGACTAGAGAAATTTGAAATACAACTTCCTTAGCTTGTCTAGCATAGATGCGGGTATGGATGCTAGAACCATCCAATAAACAGGCTGACCTTCCAAAACTCCTTTGAGAAGGGTGTAACGACCTCCTAAGGAAAGCCAATGGTTACACCAATGACCAATTATTTTCTCGACTTTTGCAATGAGCCAATTCCAATCTGAGGGTTTGAGTGAATCAAATTTTATGAAATAACCGAGTTATTTGAAACATTCGGAGAGGCGTATAAAACTGTGGGGAAGAATATATTTTAGAAGGGCGAACAAATGGTCTTGTAGGTTTGCATGATGGAAGGTCGATTTGTCCCAGTTAATGAAGAGTCCCGAGGCATTGCAGAAGGTCTTCAATAGATCATTGATCTTCGTCCATTCTTAAATAAAGCCATTAGTCATGATGAGCACATCATCAACGAACAATAGGTGCAAGATCCTAACAACTCTGGAAACTTTAATCCTAGAGATATTCCCTTCAGATTGAATTTTTTTGAGGAGCAATGAGAGGCCTTCCATGACCATTATGAAAAGAAGAGGAGAGAGTGGGCAGCCTTGCCTCAAGCCTTCGCCACTGCGGAAAAAGGGGGAAGGTTCTCCATTCACCAAGACTGAAAAATTTGCAGTTGTCACTCTGCACATGATCCACTTGATGGAGGTAAGAATGAAGCCTGATTTGCTAAGGATTAATCTGAGGAAATCTGAATCTATGCAATCGAAGGCTTTTTTCAGATCTAGCTTTAGTATTAGAGCCTTTGATTTTTTCACCTTGATGTTGTGTAGGCATTCATGTGTTGTGCCTATGGAATCTAAGATCTGTCTTCCTTTTAAAAACTCGAGTTGTTCGCCAGAGAGTGCTCTCGAGAGGATAAGCTTGATCCAGTTAGGAATAATTTTTGTGATCAGTTTGTAACAAAGATTGCCTGAGGCAATCGACCTGTAGTCCCCAAAGGTAGAAGGGTTGTTTTCTTTGGGGATGAGTGTTAAGAAATTTGAATTGAGGGTGCCTATGATTCTGCCACAGAGTCTGGAATCTTCTACAAGCTTCAACACGTCAGACCCAACCAAATCAAAAAATAGTATAAATAATTCTACAGTCCAGCCATCTGGGCATGGACTTCTATCTTTATTGAAGGAATTTAGAGCCTCATGCACCTCCTGGAGCGTGCAAGGACTATCCATAGAGTTAGAATCTTCTGCTATGACAAAATGTGGGAAGAGTCGGGCAACATAAACAGAGTTTTGTATATGGATATGTGTAGGCGCTGCATAAAAGGATTTGTAGTGTGTTGTGGCTGTCATCTTAAGAGCTGTTTGTCCTCTATTGTAACGTCCCCAGCCACTAATAGGTCGAGCAACGTCACTACATAATGTATCTCTTCACTCTGGTACCAATTTGAAACACCCCCGGCCACCCAGGTCGAGCCACGCCACTACTCAGACACTTCACTTAGCTCTGATATCATTTTGTGACGTCCCTAGACATAACCTGCTGGGGTATGCCACATAGATATTCTTGCGGAAACATCATACACATCCAGGCCACCTAGGCCAGGACATGCTACCTCATAGAAATGACAATTATCATGTGAATATATATAAACATAAACATACAACATATTATGCTAACACACAAATTAATGTGGAAATAATAGTAAGCCTACACATACAACATATACAAACATTATTTATCAATTATAACACATATACATATACACAACATGTAAATGAACATAAAAGTGGTACTTATATTTTAATAGAAGACCACCAACTGCGTGCAGACCTTCCACGAACCTCCCAGCCATAGACCACGTTGCTTATCACTCTCAGTAGTGGGTCACCCCCGAGTTGGGACTAAGCTCCACCCAGGGCAAAGGAATCCTAGACTAGGCTGAGGTTACAAGAGACTGAACAGTGCAACCGAAAGGATTCTCTCTAAGAGCCTACTTACGCCCACTACTCACAGACTTTCATTCCCCACATGTTTGTTCCACCCCGAGAATATGCACCTTCACTGTTCCACAGTCCATCGACTGATCCACTGTTCCACAGTCCATTGACTGCTCCACTGTTCCACAGTCCATCAACTGCTCTAATTCCCTTTCAGGGTCTCGACAATAGGCTGGATCAAGAATTATCAGAGCTTCGTAGTTGGTGCTGGACTCTCTCTAGGAGAAAATCACTTCCCAACAAACTCTCTCACCTGGAGAGAGCTTCTCACAGGCCTGACAACCTGCCTCTTCACNTTCCCTTTCAGGGTCTCGACAATAGGCTGGATCAAGAATTATCAGAGCTTCGTAGTTGGTGCTGGACTCTCTCTAGGAGAAAATCACTTCCCAACAAACTCTCTCACCTGGAGAGAGCTTCTCACAGGCCTGACAACCTGCCTCTTCAACCATAGGCCTGACAACCCGCTTCTTCAACCAGCTTCAACTCAATTCCCCCAAGTGAGGACAATAGCAAGGCTCAAAATAGCTCAGGGGATGACAACAACCATAATTCAATAAGGCACAACATGACTTTGGTAAGTACAGATACTCTGTGCTTCATAAGAAAACACAGGTCAGCTTCACGAGTTACTAGTTTTATAGGTGTGTGAAAGATGCAGAGGTCGACGATGGAGGCCAAGTGAGTTAGGCAAAGGATTGGACAATGGGGAGTGCCCCCCCCACCCCCCCTAATACTGAATTCCAGCTTTAACTGCATGCACCCAGGTTGACACCTGTCTTCCTAGAGCTGCATGCACTCCATTTAGCACTCGTTCCCTTTCCAGGAACTTAGGATATCTGGGTTTATTTTCCCCACTTTAGTATTTTCATTTTTAGGAATATATTATAATATTCCCTTGGGTTAAGCCCTCTATCTTAGCCCCTCTTTCCTAGCCTCTTAGTCCCATCCCTTTCCCTACCTAGTGGAGCTTCGTCCCCCATCACTCTTTCTTCGTGGTCGGTCTACATGCAACGATGTATAATTTTTATTAATGTTTTGAATAATTATATATACAAAACAGGCTCCTGGCCTTAACACCCTAGGCTCTCTGGCCTAATCATCACATAATCCTCCTAGCTTATTATAACTCGACTCACCGGCCTAACAAACATGTTTACAATTCATAATTACAACTGGGGTTCTACCTGGGATATTGCATCTGTGAGTAATGCTCGAGTCATCTTAGATTTCCCAGATATGCTTCTTGTTCTGCCTGAAACTAAAGAACCGATGAAAAAATTTCGTGTTGAGATCGCTACCTTTGATCCAAGTAGCTCTATTGTGCTGACGCCACTGTGCTTCGTCCACTAGGAGTAGTTTTTTTCTTTTAGACTCCAAGTGTTGTAGTATGAGGGTCCTGTCACGATGTCCTCCGATTGGTGTATCCTCGAGGAGAAGGCTCTATATCTTGTGTTCCAGTCCTGTCAGCCTCACTTGGTTGTGCAATCTGTGATTGCGAGCCCACTCTTTGATGCGACCTTTGAGTGATTTTAATTTCCAGACCATGCAATGTTGTGGTTCAAGATCAGTATTGTAAAGAGGATCTGTTCAGACTTCCTTGATGATATCAATAAACTTTTTCTCTTGTAGCCAGCTAGAGTTCAACTTGAAGGGGTGAGCTTTCAGAGAGAGTGTGGTCTCGATTTGAAGGAGGACTATAGCGTGGTCTGAAAGAAAGGGGTATTCAAAAAAGGAGCAAATCCATCCATTCAGAGTAGCCATTGTTTCCAAGACAAGGACCCTGTCAAGTATTTTTTTGATTGTTGCAGAGCCTGCGCGACCATTGCGCCAAGTTGGGACGATGGTAGTCAGCAATATGTCTACCAACGCGTGTGCTTGGAAGAGGTTTTTGAAGAAAAATTCTAGTGGATCCGTGGACGATGAGGATCCCCAGACTTCCCCCATGCTAGTGGTGAGGTTCAGGTCCCCTGCTATGATGAGATTAGAAAGGTTGAGTTGGCCCCGGTTTGCCACCTTATCCGAAAATAATCTACAGTGAGTATATGGTCCATAGATGTTGAGGAAGGAAATATGTTGATTATTCCAGAGACATGTACCCATGAGAAGGATACCACCACTATAAAGGTGTGGGGTCAGATAAAAAACAAAGGGATCCCATGAGACGACTAGGCCACCAGATGTGCCAATGGAATCTGCTGAGCTGGAAAGCCAATTCGGGTGGAACTGATTCAAGAAGGATCTGACTTTTTGTCCATTCACCATGGTTTCCTGTAGGAAGATGATGTTTGACGAATTCCTAGAGATTAGTCTTCTGAACGAGGATGTTTTCAGGGACCCCCAACCCCTCTTATATTGAGTGTGAGAAGGATCATGGTTTGGCTTTGGCAATGACTTTAACGCCTCTAAGTGTCGCATTGTCAGAGTGAGAAGAAGGACCTTCTTTTCTATGGGCACTCTGGGTTTTGATCGGTGAGTGCACGAAGCCTTGTCCCTTTGACCAGGTAAATTCATTATCCAAAGCAGTGTTTGGGGCTGCAGAGTGGTCCAGAGCCTCGCTAGAGTCCAGAGGTTTGAAGGTGCCACTGCCTCTGTAGATAGGGATGGGGGTGGGAGTTAGTACTTCCCTATAAGATGGAAGGAGAGGGTGTAGGACGTCTCCTAGGGAGTTGATTTCTGTATCTGAATCACAAGGAGGAAGGTTGTTAGTTTCATCTAGGGTTGTAAGAAAAGGTGGAGCCAGGTTCACGGTCGCAGAGGTTAAGATGGGGGGTGGAGAGATAGTGTGGTGGGGTCGAGTGTTTGCGAGTGAGATGGGGTTGTCTGGGGCTTGAGAAGGCTCGGTGTTGATAGTAGCTCTGGAGTGCTCGATAGGGGGCTTAAAGGGGGCGAGATGAAGGTCTGGTAGGGTTTTACAAGAAAGAGTGTTGAGGGAGGTTGAAGGAGGACAGGTAGGTTCCAGAAGCGGAGAAGAGGCTTCCCAGAGGGGAGGTGAAAAGTCATGGGCGAGTAAGGATTGAGTGTCCAATAGTTCTTTTTCCTAGCTAGCCAATGTAGAGTAAAGAGTGGGGAAGGCAACTTTGAGTTTACCTGAAATGGAGTCCAGAACATCTGAATCCTCTGCCTCTAAAAGATTCGGATAGGTAGCAAGAGTGTTCACCTCCGGAGAGTCTATGTGGGTGGAGAGTTCCAACAAAGAGTCTTTAGATAGCTCTTCTTCCATGAATTCTGTGCATTGTTTCCTCAGATGGCCAGTTTTTCTATAGAGGGTGCATCTGAAGGGAATGTTGAGGTAATCAATTTTTTGGCGGGTGTGATGTCCTCTCCATTCAATGTCGTTAGATTCTAGCAGTCCCTCATGAATGTCAAGTTCGACTAGAACCTTAGCTACCGTTTTGAGTAGGGCATCAATGGCCTCTTTTTCCACACTGATGAAGCATCCTAGACTGTTTCCAATGGCCTTTAGGGATTTTTCATTCCAGAGGTGTAGAGCCAAGCTAGGAAGCAGTACCCAGAGATGTCGGTGTCAGAAGTAGCCTTGTGAGGGTTCAAAACTGACTCGCCAACGCTTCAACATGAGGCTGGTTCTGTCGATCACCCACATTCTCTCTAAAATGAGTGTGGCATCCTCTGCCAATTTGAAATGGAAGTTGAACCAGACTCTTGGGAGGTAGGAGATCTCTGGAGTGTACCCCATCAGAGGGCTCTAGATATATCTCACCCAGTCTGCAAGATCAGTTATGTAGATATGTCTTTAGGATAGTCGGCCTAAAAGTGTGTAAAGGTCCAAGGTGACAGAGTCCTCAAGACCGATGTCTACCCCAAGCACCATTTTCTTCTTCGTTTTCTTGGAGTGCCATGACCTAAGAGTTAGATGTCTATCACAGGGTGTGTGTGGTCTTGCCTCTCGTCTAGGTCCAGAGGATGCTGCATGAGTAGTAGTGTGTGGTGGTCGAGCAAGAGGTGTGTTGGTAGGACGATGTGGAGGGGAGGATAATCTGTTAGGGGAAGGCATTTGTGGCTGTGGCCGAAAGGGAGAGAGAGGGACAATGTTATGGTTGTCCGTAGTTGAAACAGTCAGGGGATCATTAGTGAAAGTTATTAGGGGGGAGGAAGAGAGTGTCTGTGTAAGCTGGCAGGGAGGGGGAATGATGGAGTCAAGTATGTAGAGGAAGATGTTTGTGATGTGAGGAGAGTTCGTTAGTTGTCTTAAAAATTCTCGTGTGCATCAAGAGTGCCTTGTTAGCTGATCTCATCAACGCACTGAGTTCGGCCTCCATTACGTAAGAATGGAGGAGTTATGCCTGGAGGAGACAAAAGTCTGGTCGAAAAACAGGTGGGTGGTGGATGGAAGTAGGGGATGGGGAAGGACAGATGTGATGGTGCTAGAGTAGTTTATTGGGAGGGGAGGAAGATCGTTGGTGGAGGTAGGACCCGATCCGTCGAGGGCAGTGGATTACGCATGTCCGCCATTGTAGTAGGTTCGCAGACATGAGCCAATTCATATAAAACACACTATAAATGCGTGGAGGATAAGATGTAAGTAGAGGAGGGAAAAAAACATACAATAAACTGTCCACAAGATTTATATAGAGTGATACTTACATTTATAAAGGAAGTTAGTGGGATAACTATCTAACATCATACATATGTGAATGTTTAAGTTTTTATCATTTTGTTTGTTTTAGAGGAAGAAAGTTTATATATGGATTACATTGAAAATGATTTATAATGACAAAACCTAAATGTTATAGGTNAGACATTTTAATTGTGCACTGTTAAGGTTGTTTGATGTGATTGTTCATTTAGAAATACGTAAGGTCTTTGGTTATATGTACACGAAGACCTTTTCCCAAGTTCTCAAGGAGATAGAACTTGGGGTTACTCCGTCACCCAAGTTAGGCAAGTGGACACCTTGGGCAAGTGAACACGCCAAGGGGCTTGCCCAAGTATGAAGTGACCAATAGACTGGGACACACCGACATTAGGGGTGGACCAAGGTTGGGCATGTTGGTCCCAAGAGGCATGATGGTTGATTATCATATGTGATCTAGGTGGATATCGGTGGCCACCCACTTATTCCAACTGGCTCAAAACAGTCTTTTGACAATTTACTATTTTGAGCAGTTTGTTTCGGTTCCTAAACTTCCGGGGACATTTTAAGGGCCTAAATGGAGTTTTTTTTGGGTTCAAGCACCTCAATAATAACCGAAGGCTTTGATTGATCCCCCAAAATAAATTTCCTCGATGATACCTTTCCAACGAGCTATCATGCGCCCCAAATGGAGATCGTATGCCAAAGTTACGCCCCCCGGGAAGTTGATACACCAAACTACCCAAAACAAGGTCCAAAAAAATGTTGGCTCTTCATCTTCCAGGTCGGGGTTTTGGATTTTCTTTATGTTAAAAAGGCCTTTATATCCTCATTGTAATCATCTTCTTGCGAATGTGAGTAGCGCTCACATCTCTTCGCAGAGATAAAAAGCCACCATTCTAGCGAGAATTTCACTCTATATTTCTACAGTTTTGTACATTTCGCTCATTAATAGAAATTGTGTATTACTGTATCTCTATTTTTATGGTTATATCTCTGATAAATCTCTGTTATATTATTGGATATCTGATGTATCTCTGTACATTTCTTTATTATATCTCTGCTCTCATTTCGTGCCGAAAATAATTCGGATCAGTTGTATCAGAGCAATATGCTCTTGATTGTTTTATTTTTCTTTTCTTTGCATGTACCTGACGAGGCCCGAGTATAGAAAGTTGGGTCTTGATCTTGTCTCTCTTGAGGAAAATCGCTCTCTCACACCCAAGAAACCCTCCATGGTGGAAGAAAACAAAAATGACAGAGCAACCGATGATATTAATCTGTTGCTTGAGCAAGCTCTCACACGA
>JASDQU010437616.1:51081-65445 GCA_032191745.1 Picea mariana | reverse complement strand
GAGATCAAATTAGGAGAGAGATAAGAGTTTAGTTCCATACTAGAAATACGGTCCTTTCTAAGGACGATGGAGTGCCTCGAGCCCAGGTACCAGCATAGTGAATTTGATATCCAACTAGTTGTTTTTGTGATATTTCTCCAGAAGGAAGAGGCTGATCTTGGAGGGGGCGTTGCTGATCCGAGCTAGGAGTCCATTGAAATATATGGCATGTATTTGTATTTTAAAATAGAGTGTCAGATCCCTGTGTGTGTTATAGGTTGCCAAAGGGTATTGGTCTCCAAATCTTCAGTAGAGTGTAAGAGGTTCCAGAACCCAAACCTCCTTTCCTTTTTGGTTTAGCAAGAGTTTCCCAGTTGCACAGGTGCTGGCGATTGTGGTTTGAGCATCCCGACCAAAGAAATTTGAAACACAACTTCCTTAGCTTGTCTAGCATAGATGCAGGTATGGATGCTAGCACCATCCAATAAACAGGCTGACCTTCCAAAACTCCTTTGAGAAGGGTGTAACGACTTCCTAAGGAAAGCCAATGGTTACACCAATGACCAATTATTTTCTCGACTTTTGCAATGAGCCAATTCCAATCTGAGGGTTTGAGTGAATCAAATTTTATGAAATAGCCGAGGTATTTGAAACATTCGGAGAGGCGTATAAAACTGTGGGGAAGAATATATTTTAGAAGGGCGAACGAATGGTCTTGTAGGTTTGCATGTTGGAAGGTCGATTTGTCCCAATTAATCAAGAGTCCCGAGGCATTGCAGAAGGTCTTCAATAGATCATTGATCTTCATCCATTCCTAAATAAAGCCATTAGTCATGATGAGCACATCATCAACGAACAATAGGTGCAAGATCCTAACAACTCTGGAAACTTTAATCCTAGAGATCTTCCCTTCAGATTGAATTTTTTTGAGGAGTAGTGAGAGGCCTTCCATGACCATTATGAAAAGAAGAGGAGAGAGTGGGCAGCCCTACCTCAAGCCTTCGCCACTGCGGAAAAAGGGGGAAGGTTCTCCATTCACCAAGACTGAAAAATTTGCAGTTGTCACTCTGCACATGATCCACTTGATGGAGGTAAGAATGAAGCCTGATTTGTTAAGGATTAATCTGAGGAAATCCCAATATATGCAATCGAAGGCTTTTTTCATATCTAGCTTTAGTATTAGAGCCTTTGATTTTTTCGCCTTGATGTTGTGTAGGCATTCATGTGTTGTGCCTATGGAATCTAAGATCTGTCTTCCTTTTAAAAACTCAAGTTGTTCGCCAGAGAGTGTTCTCGAGAGGATAAGCTTGATCCAGTTAGGAATAATTTTTGTGATCAGTTTGTAACAAAGATTGCATGAGGCAATCGACCTGTAGTCCCCAAAGTTAGAAGGGTTGTTTTCTTTGGGGATGCGTGTTAAGAAATTCGAATTGAGGGTGCCTATGATTCTGCCACAGAGTCTGGAATCTTCTACAAGCTTCAACAGGTCAGACCCAACCAAATCAAAAAATAGTATAAATAATTCTACAGTCCATCCATCTGGGCATGGAATTCTATCTTTATTGAAGTAATTTAGAGCCTCATGCACCTCCTGGAGCGTGCAAGGATTGTCCATAGAGATAGAATCTTCTGCTATGACAAAATGTGGGAAGAGTCTAGCAACATAAACAGAGTCTTGTATATGGATATGTGTAGGCGCCGCATAAAAGGATTTGTAGTGTGTTGTGGCTGTCATCTTAAGAGCTGTCTTTCCTCTATTGTAATGTCCCCAGCCACCAACAGGCCGAGCAAAGTCACTACATAATGTCTCTCTTCACTCTGGTACCAATTTGAAACACCCCCGGCCACCCAGGTCGAGCCATGCCACTACTCAGACACTTCACTTAGCTCTGATATCATTTTGTGACGTCCCTAGCCATAACCTGCTAGGGTATGCCACATAGATATTCTTGCGGAAACATCATACACATCCAGGCCACCTAGGCCAGGACATGCTACCTCATAGAAATGACAATTATCATGTGCATATATATAAACATAAGCATACAACATATTATGCTAACACACAGATTAATGTGGAAATAATAGTAAGCCTACACATACAACATATACAGACATTATTTATCAATTATAACACATATAAATATACACAACATGTAAATGAACATAAAAGTGGTACTTATATTTTAATAGAAGACCACCAACTGCGTGCAGACCTTCCACGAACCTCCCAGCCATAGACCACATTGCTTATCACTCTCAGTAGTGGGTCACCCCCGAGTTGGGACTAAGCTCCACCCAGGGCAAAGGAATCCTAGACTAGGCTGAGGTTACGAGAGACTGAATAGTGCAACCAAAAGGATTCTCTCCAAGAGCCTACTTACGCCCACTACTCACAGACTTTCATTCCCCACATGTTTGTTCCACCCCGAGAATATGCACCTTCACTGTTCCATAGTCCATCGACTGCTCCACTGTTCCATAGTCCATCAACTACTCCAATTCCCTTTCAGGGTCTCGACAATAGGCCGGATCAAGAATTCTCAGAGCTTCGTAGTTGGTGCTGGACTCTCTCTAGGAGAAAATCACTTCCCAACAAACTCTCTCACCTGGAGAGAGCTTCTCACAGGTCTGACAACCTGCCTCTTCAACCATAGGCCTAACAACCTGCTTCTTCAACCAGCTTCAACTCAATTCCCCCAAGTGAGGACAATAGCAAGGCTCAAAATAGCTCAGGGGATGACAACAACCATAATTCAATAAGGCACAACATGACTTTGGTAAGTACAGATACTCTATGCTTCATAAGAAAACACAGGTCAACTTCACGAGTTACTGGTTTTATAGGTGTGTGAAAGATGCAGAGGTCGACGATGGAGGCCAAGTGAGTTAGGCGAAGGATTGGACAATGGGGAGTGCCCCCCCCACCCCCCCTAATATTGAATTTCCAGCTTTAACTGCATGCACCCAGGTTGACACTTGTCTTCCTAGAGCTGCATGCACTCCATTTAGCACTCGTTCCCTTTCCAAGAACTTAGGATAACTGGGTTTATTTTCGCCACTTTAGTATTTTCATTTTTAGGAATATATTATAATATTCCCTTGGGTTAAGCCCTCTATCGTAGCCCCTCTTTCCTAGCCTCTCAGTCCCATCCCTTTCCCTACCTAGTGGAGCTTTGTTCCCCATCACTCTTTCTTCGTGGTCGGTCTACATGCACCGATGTATAATTTTTATTAATGTTTTGAATAATTATATATACAAAACAGGCTCCTGGCCTTAACACCCTAGGCTCTCTAGCCTAATCATCACATAATCCTCCTAGCTTATTATAACTCGACTCACCAGCCTAACAAACATGTTTACAATTCATAATTACAACTGGGGTTCTACCTGGGATATTGCATCTATGAGTAATGCTCGAGTCATCTTAGATTTCCTAGATATGCTTCTTGTTATGCCTGGAACTAAAGAACCGGTGAAAAAATTTCGTGTTGAGATCGCTACCTTTGATCCAAGTAGCTCTATTGTGCTGACGCCACTGTGCTTCGTCCGCTAGGAGTATTTTTTTCTTTTAGACTCTAGGTGTTGCAGTATGAGGGTCCTGTCACGATGTCCTCCGATTAGTGTATCCTCAAGAAGGAGGCTCTATATCTTGTGTTCCAGTTCTGTCAGCCTCACTTGGTTGTGCAATCTGTGATTGCGAGCCCACTCTTTGATGCGACCTTTGAGTGATTTTAATTTCCAGACCATGCAATGTTGTGGTTCAAGATTAGTATTGTAAAGAGGATCTGTTCAGACTTCCTTGATGATATCAATAAACTTTTTCTCTTGTAGCCAGCTAGAGTTCAACTTGAAGGGGTGAGCTTTCAGAGAGAGTGTGGTCTCGATTTGAAGGAGGACTAGAGCGTGGTCCGAAAGAAAGGGGTATTCAAAAAAGGAGCAGATCCATCCATCCAGAGTACCCAGTGTTTCCAAGACAAGGACCCTGTCAAGTATTTTTTTGATTGTTGCAGAGCCTGCATGACCATTGCGCCAAGTCGGGACGATGGTAGTCAGTAATATGTCTACCAGCACGTGTTCTTGGAAGAGGTTTTTGAAGAAAAATTCTAGTGGATCCGTGGACGATGAGGATCCCCAGACTTCCCCCATGCTAGTGGTGAGGTTCAGGTCCCCTGCTATGATGAGATTAGAAAGGTTGAGTTGGCCCCAGTTTGCCACCTTATCCGAAAATAATCTACGGTGAGTATATGGTCCATAGATGTTGAGGAAGGAAATATGTTGATTATTCTAGAGACATGTACCCATGAGAAGGATACCACCACTGTAAAGGTGTGGGGTCAGATAAAAAACAAAGGGATCCCATGAGACGACTAGGCCACCAGATGTGCTAATGGAATCTGTTGAGCTGGAAAGCCAATTAGGGTGGAACTGATTCAAGAAGGATCTGACTTTTTGTCCATTCACCATGGTTTCCTGTAGGAAGATGATGTTTGACGAAGTCGTAGAGAGTAGTCTTCTGAACGAGGCGGTTTTCAGGGACCCCCAACCCCTCTTATATTGAGTGTGAGAAGGATCATGGTTTGGCTTTGGAAATGACTTTAACACCTCTAAGTGTCGCATTGTCAGAGTGAGAAGAAGGACCTTCTTTTCTATGGGCACTCTGGGTTTTGATCGGTGAGTGCACGAAGCCTTGTCCCTTTGACCAGGTAAATTCATTATCCAAAGCAGTGTTTGGGGCTGCAGAGTGGTCTAGAGCCTCGCCAGAGTCCAGAGGTTTGAAGGTGCCACTGCCTCTGTAGATAGGGATGGGGGTGGGAGGTAGTACTTCCCTATAAGATGGAAGGAGAGAGTGTAGGACGTCTCCTAGGGAGTTGATCCCTGTATCTGAATCACAAGGAGGAAGGTTGTTAGTTTCATCCAGGGTTGTAAGAAAAGGTGGAGCAAGGTTCACGGTCGCAGAGGTTAAGATGGGGGGTGGAGAGATAGTGTGGTGGGGTCGAGTGTTTGCGAGTGAGATGGGGTTGTCCGGGGCTTGAGAAAGCTCGGTGTTGATAGTAGCTCAGGAGTGCTCGATAGGGGGCTTAAAGGGGGCGAGATGAAGGTCTAGTAGGATTTTACAAGAAAGAGTGTTGAGGGAGGTTGAAGGAGGACAGGTAGGTTCCAGAAGCGGGGAAAAGGCTTCCCGGAGGGGAGGTGAAAAGTCATGGGCGAGTAAGGATTGAGTGTCCAATAGTTCTTTTTCCTAGCTAGCCAATGTAGAGTAAAGAGTGGGGAAGGCAACTTTGAGTTTACCTGAAATGGAGTCCAGAACATCTGAATCCTCTGCCTCTAAAAGATCCGGATAGGTAGCAAGAGTGTTCACCTCCAGAGAGTCTATGTGGGTGGAGAGTTCCAACAAAGAGTCTTTAGATAGCTCTTCTTCCATGAATTATGTGCAGTGTTTCCTCAGATGGCCAGTTTTTCTATAGAGGGTGCATCTGAAGGGAATGTTGAGGTAATCGATTTTTTGGCGGGTGTGATGTCCTCTCCATTCAATGTCGATAGATTCTAGCAGTCCCTCATGAATGTCAAGTTCGACTAGAACCTTAGCTACTATTTTGAAAAGGGCATCAATGGCCTCTTTTTCCACACTGATGAAGCATCCTAGAGTGTTTCCAATGGCCTTTAGGGATTTTTCATTCCAGAGGTGTAGAGCCAAGCTAGGAAGCAGTACCCAGAGATGTTGGTGTCAGAAGTAGTCTTGTAAGGATTCAAAACTGACTCGCCAACGCTTCAACATGAGGTTGGTTCTGTCGATCACCCACATTCTCTCTAAAATGAGTGTGGCATCCTCTGCCAATTTGAAATGGAAATTGAACCAGACTCTCGGGAGGTAGGAGATCTCCGGAGTGTAGCCCATCAGAGGGCTCTAGATATATCTCACCCAGTCTGCAAGATCAGTTATGTAGAGATGTCTTTAGGATAGTCGGCCTAAAAGTGTGCAAAGGTCCAAGGTGACAGAGTCCTCAAGACCGATGTCTACCCCAAGCACCATTTTCTTCTTCGTTTTCTTGGAGTGCCATGACCTGAGAGTTAGATGTCTATGACAGGGTGTGTGTGATCTTGCCTCTTGTCTAGGTCCAGAGGATGCTCCATGAGTAGTAGTGTGTGGTGGTCGAGCAAGAGGCGTGTTGGTAGGACGATGTGGAGGGGAGGATAATCTGTTAGGGGAAGGCATTTGTGGCTATGGACGAAAGGGAGAGAGAAGGACAATGTTATGGTTGTCCGTAGTTGAAACAGTCAGGGGATCAGTAGTGAAAGTTATTAGGGGGGAGGAAGAGAGTGTCTGTGTAATCTGGTAGGGAGGGGGAATGATGGAGTCAAGTATGTAGAGGCAGATGTTTGTGATGTGAGGAGAGTTCGTCAGCTGTCTTAAAAATTCCCGTGTGCATCAAGAGTGCCTTGTTAGCTGAGCTCATCAACGCACTGAGTTCGGCCTCCATTGCGTAAGAATGGAGGAGTTATGCCTGGAGGAGACAAAAGTCTGGTCGAAAAATAGGTGGGTGGTGGATGGAAGTAGGGGATGGGGAAGGACAGATGTGCTGGTGCTAGAGTAGTTTATTGGGAGGGGAGGAAGATCGTTGGTGGAGGTAGGACCCGATCCGTTGAGGGCAGTGTATTACGCAGGTCCGCCATTGTAGTAGGTTCGCAGACATGAGCCAATTCATATAAAACACGCTATAAATGCGTGGAGGATAAGATGTAAGTAGAGGAGGGAAAAAAACATACAATAAACTGTCCACAAGATTTATATAGAGTGATACCTACATTTATAAAGGAAGTTAGTGGGATAACTATCTAGCGTCATACACATGTGAATGTTTAAGTTTTTATCATTTTGTTTGTTTTAGAGGAAGAAAGTTTATATATGGATTACATTGAAAATGATTTATAATGACAAAACCTAAATGTTATAGGTAAGATTTTTGTTTTTTAATTTTATTTATTTATTTATTTATTTTCTTTCGAATTGGGAGACATTTTAATTGTGCACTGTTAAGGTTGTTTGATATGATTGTTCATTTAGAAATACGTAAGGTCTTTGGTTATATGTACACGAAGACCTTTTCCCAAGTTCTCAAGGAGATAGAACTTGGGGTTACTCCGTCACCCAAGTTAGGCAAGTGGACGCCTTGGGCAAGTGAACACGCCAAGGGGCTTGCCCAAGTATGAAGTGACCAATAGACTGGGACGCACTGACATTAGGGGTGGACCAAGGTTGGGCATGTTGGTCCCAAGAGGCATGATGGTTGATTATCATATGTGATCTAGGTGGATATCGGTGGCCACCCACCTATTCCAACTGGCTCAAAACAGTCTTTTGACAATTTACTATTTTGAGCAGTTTTTTTCGGTTCTTAAACTTCCGGGGACATTTTAAGGGCCTAAATGGAGTTTTTTTTGGGTTCAAGCACCTCAATAATAACCGAAGGCTTTGATTGATCCCCCAAAATAAATGTCCTCGATGATACCTTTCCAACGAGCTATCATGCGCCCCAAATGGAGATCGTATGCCAAAGTTACGCCCCCCGGGAAGTTGATACACCAAACTACCCAAAACAGGGTCCAAAAAACTATTGGCTCTTCATCTTCTGGGTCGGGGTTTTGGATTTTCTTTATGTTAAAAAGGCCTTTAATCCCCATTGTAATCATCTTCTTGCGAATGTGAGTAGCGCTCACATCTCTTCTCAGAGATAAGAAGCCACCATTCTAGCGAGAATTTCACTCTATATTTCTACAGTTTTGTACATTTCGCTCATTAATAGAAATTGTGTATTACTGTATCTCTGTTTTTATGGTTATATCTCTGATAACTCTTTGTTATATTATTGGATATCTGATGTATCTCTGTACATTTCTTTATTATATCTCTGCTCTCATTTCGTGCCGAAAATAATTCGGATCAGTTGTATCAGAGCAATATGCTCTTGATTGTTTTATTTTTCTTTTCTTTGCATGTACCTGACGAGGCCCGAGTATAGAAAGTTGGGTCTTGATCTTGTCTCTCTTGAGGAAAATCGCTCTCTCACACCCAAGAAACCCTCCATGGTGGAAGAAAACAAAAATGACAGAGCAACCGATGATATTAATCTGTTGCTTGAGCAAGCTCTCACACGACAGAGGGACGAAATGATGGATAATTTTTCCCACATACTTCAATGCATGTCGATAACAACCGGTGCGTCTTCATCAAGTGGTCACTTTAGAGGCACCTCACAATTCAAGGTACACGTTAATTTTGATATTCCTGTATTTGAAGGACAGATAGATGCAGATGCCCTATAAAAATGGTAAAATATGCTAGAAGGTTATTTCTCTGTTCACAAATTTCCCGACAGGGAAAAGATCACCTTCGCACTCCTTAAGGCTCTCCCCCATGTCAAACATTGGTGGGAAACTTACCGGGAGAAAAGTTCCACAAAAGAGTCTGGAATATATGGGGCCGAGCCCACTTGGGATTTTTTTGAGGATGCGGTCAAAGAACAATATTATCCTATTTGAAACTATGACGACCAATACATGAGATGGACCATACTGCAACAAGAGAGGGGCCAAGCAGTGCCAAAGTTCACCAATACCATCCATACCTTGTGCACCAAGCTAGGTATCAAATACTTCGAGTGACATCTGGTTCTGAAATACCGTGGGGCTCTACACAGATACATCCAAACTGAAATGGATTTTCTGGACATCTCATCACTAGGTGTTGCTTATCAATATGTTGTTAAAATCGAGCATAAATTTAAGCATTTGAACAAGCGGGAGTTCGGGGCCTAAGATCCAGGGAAATGACGACCATAAGTGTATTAACCTTGTTTATTTCAAAGTTTGACATGGTGTTTTTGGTGCACTTGATTTGTATAGAATTTCCCTTGATATTGGCTTCTTGATGCTGCCATTTCTTGCTTAAAAAATTATGAAAAAAGGACAAGGCATACCACCAATCAAAATATAAAGCCTATAATTAAGAATAAGGCCATGGACTCTTTAATTGTTTTTCCCTTCCCCTATTTTTCTTCTTAGTCGATACAATGGAAAAAATTATTAGGTATTTAACGAGGGTTTGAAGTAGAGATGATATGTATATGCACAATAAATTAATATTTGATAATATTTGTATATTTGCAGGTAATGTAGCTTAGTGATAGTTATGGAAAATCCACACAGACCAATATCTCCAAGTAAAATGCATTATGCGTTTTCAAATAGAAATACATTAGGGCCACTTTGCGCATGAAGATAATCCATAGTAAACTTAACTCATCCATTAGTCTCTTGAGTCTTGCACATCATTCTATGAAAACTAGATTAAGAATTGAGTAAAAAAATTACTAAAAGTTATAGTGGTTGGTAGTATCTTCAAGTACGATCAAGTGAAATACTATCCTTAAATTACAATGGTTGTTGTATTTTAAATTGATTCATATTTATTGTTAGAAATCCTAATCGAATATTTTTTGGAACCATTTTGCTATAGGCAACTTCTCCTACAAACATAATAAGCTTCATAGAATATAAGTATGGGCAACTAAGAAGACACCTAAATTTATTGAAATGGGAAATGGGTACCGTTTCCAAAATAGGTATTGGTTTCAAATAGTTTGGGAATGAGAAAATAACGATGTGTATGTATATAGAGACTCAGAGAGAGAGAGAGAGAGATTCAGTGACAAAAACGCAAAAAAACCAACATTTTAATATTCGTACGAGATAAAGACATAATTCACAATACTTATGGTTATTGTACGATGAACATTTACTTTTATTTATTAGAATTATGTCAATGAAAAGGTTAAAATTTTCATTGAATACACAAATTTCATCGCCATCACATCTTTCTTCTTCCTACTCTACCTCAGTTGTTGTTTGTTGTTCTTCTACTGCAAGGCAACAAAATGTTTATCACTGCCATTACTTTAGCAATCCCCAAATTTCCAAAGTCTATAATATATGTGTGATACATATGTCACGCTTTTTAAGAAAACTTGATAAAGGTAGAGTAGGGATTATATATATATATATATAAAATACTGGTGGAATGGGCAACTCGCGGTTCTCGTACTCGCGTGACAGAGGTTCGATACCCGTCCGCTACCACTATATCCTCCAGGTGTGCCACATGGCCCACAAGCATGGAGCACAAGTAAATCGGGGTGAGAATCGAACTTGAGACCTCCTTTACACATTTCCTTCCATTTACACGACAC
This sequence comes from Picea mariana, assembly GCA_032191745.1. Taxonomy (NCBI): domain Eukaryota; kingdom Viridiplantae; phylum Streptophyta; class Pinopsida; order Pinales; family Pinaceae; genus Picea; species Picea mariana. The sequence goes on along the minus strand of JASDQU010437616.1, from coordinate 55,218 downwards.
TTGCCAATCGGTCTACACCCCTGCGGGCTAGATGGGATTATATTTTGAGCTACATGAGAGAAGATGTTTTTATTTTGGCATTTTCTCTTATTATCAAGGCAAGCTATGAGAATATTACAAAAAAAAGGTTTGTTTTATGTGGATTGTGCTCTATGCTCATCTTATTTTCCTTTTTAGGTTCTATTTGAAATGGAAGACAAGATTCATAGTGAGAGGGGATGTAGGATTACCATGAAGGGTTGGGCTATCTTCACTTCCCCATGAACTTTAGTGACTCGCAATGTTCATCATCATGGACCTTGAGCATCCCAAGCACATATTGCTATGAAATCTCTCCAAAACGGTGAGTAATCCTTAGTTCACAAGCATTGTTAGAGAATTTAGAACATTACCACCTTAATTAAAACTTGCTTCACACACAAACTATAATTCAAACCAGGAAATCCAAGTAAAGATTGCTATATTGATTTAAATATATAGATTCTACAATGCTATTGAAATAGGTGTAGAAACATAGAAACTATCCTAGAGCATGTTAGCACTTGAAGATCCTCTTAGAAGGGATTTCCTACATCATAGTGGTCTTAGCAGAGGAATATCTAAAAGTTGTCTTAGTAGAGGAATATGCAAAAGTTGAAATTGCTATTGAAATAGGTGTAGAAACATAGAAACTATCCTAGAGCATGTTAGCACTTGAAGAGCCTCTTAGAAGGGATTTCCTACATCATAGTGGTCTTAGCAAAGGAATATCTAATAGCTTTTTTAGTAGAAGAATATGCAAAAGTTGAAATTGCTAGAATAAGGCTAGCAAAGTTCTATGCATAATAATGATAAAGTCATTTGAATTTGCAAGATGTTAGGAAGATGCTAGATCGATGAGCTATGCATGCACTTAAGACGATGCATCCAAGTAAGGCAATGAAAATTATTTTCCTCACAATTTATAAAACATTGGAGTGAAACATAAACTTTTAAAGTTAGCAGTAATGCTAAACTAATTTCTAGCATTACCTAACTTGAGAACTTCTAACATCATTGCACTCAATAATGTCTATATTAAGTCTAATGTAACTTAGGAGTTGCACTATTTACTGAATATGTTAATTTAGGAGGTTTATGAAAAATGTGACACTATGCTTTTATAAGAAGACCATGTATAGCTCATTAAAACGTAGTCTAAAAGATAAAAACGACATACACTTGTGAAAACTTAAGTTACAAAATGAAAGTCATTCATTTATGTGCGAGCCTTGTGAAAAAATGACATATAGATTATACTTCTTGCAAGTGAAGCAAGGACTAGTAACAATGAAAAAAGTATTTTTACTATAGAAACAAAAGTATTAAATTATTATAAATTTTTATGTCGAAAGGTATATATCTATTGACAATGTGTAGATTTAATAAGGGTTTAGTGTTTAATAAGTTTTCTATGGACATGATTAAATTTGGCTGGAATATTTTTAGTAGTCACACAAAATAAATGGCTGTGATTTCAATGATTAACTTCCTAGCTATTATAAAGACATCCGTTTATGTGTTTACTTTTTTACATTTACCTAATCATATTTAAAAATTACTTTGATAGCTCACTGATTGCCATCTAAGTGATTAACATAAATTAAAATATTAACACCAGATAAATGAAGCCCAACCGTTTATTTGTTAATCAATAATAAAATTTAATATATTCTTTTAAGAATTCTTTTCATCTCATCAACCTTTCGGCGTTGATCAGCCACAATTATGTGGTTGTGCTACTATAATCTTATAATTATTGTTAATTAAAAAATAAATAACGCCAAGGTGAAAACTTCGATTATTACTTTCACTTTGTTATTATTGAAAAATATAAGATATATGGATTTGGTTAATTTGGTTATTATTAAAATGAATATGTCTAGGTGAAATTTTGATTAAAAAAGTATTGTGATTTCAATGGTTGTTAATGTCATTTTATATATATATATATATATATATATATTAAATATTGTGATTTTAATTGATTTTGGTTTCATTTTGTATAGATATTTTTTTATAATTGTTGTATATGATATTTAATTTTTGTTTGGCTTATTATTGTTGGTGTCATTATGTATACATATTTTTTTATATTTGATGTGTATGATATTTAATTTATGTTTGACTTGGAATATATGGTTCAATTGTTATATTTTTTAAAACTTAGCATTAAATTGTTGATGATGTTGGTGTCATTATGCATAAATATTTTTGTATATTTGTTGTATATGATATTTAATTTTTATTTTGTTTGGAATATATGCTTAAATGTGTATGATATTTAATTTATGTTTGACTTGGAATATATAGTTAAATTTGTTATATTTTTTGAAACTTAGCATTAAATTGTTGTTGATTTTGGTGTCATTATGTATAAATATTTTTGTATACTTGTTGTATATGATATTTAATTTTTATTTTGTTTGGAAAATGTAATATTTTTAATGTATTTTACATTTTTTAAAATTTATTTTTTTATAATATTTAAATTAATTAACAATATGAATCTTCTTCTTATTTGACTTCATATCGAGGTGACTTAATCCTTAATCTTGTATTTTCTAATGAAAACATAAGTTTCACCTTATTGTGAGGTCGATCAATGTTACTATCACTTAGCCTCACATATACCATTAAAATGCTATATTGTATTTTTCATAGTATAATTAAATTTTCCCTTACACTCATTTTTTATGAGTATTAAAGACTCATGCATATTATAAGGATGAGCTTCAATTAAATATTGACAAGTGTTGTGCACTTGTGGCACACTAAGGTTGTCGCACATTGTGGCAATGTCTAGTACATCAACTACTACTAGCATGCCCATGATGCGATGTGTGTAGATTGTGATGCCTGCATTGTCATAGTTATGCACTCCCCATGCTTCATGTATTTATTGTAGCTCTCATGTTTGTACATCTATCCAACTTGTTCTTTGTTTCGTGTTCCATAGTTGCTACTTGTGTTCTTCCATCTTAAATTTCTTATGAAGTGTGTTATTTAAGATCACTACATATTTAGAAAATCATGCACTTAATACAAATTTGAGAGATGTCAATTGGGTTTAGACCGAGTGGTTTGTGCTGAGGGGTGTTTTCCGCCACCCAGGTTCAATTCCGGCAAGTGACATGTTGAGCTCTTAAATGAGCAAGTTATTGAAAAATACCCGGCTTTCTACAAAATCTAGTTTACCCCGGGTACCATCCTCAAAATGAGGGGAAGTGCCTAGTGGGTTTCCCCGGGCTCTATTCCAAATTAAAAAAATACAAATTAGAGAGAGAAATTAGCGATTGTATGGAAGAATGTTTCTAGATTTTTTGAGCTTACCTTACTTATAGGGAAATTGTAATAATAGTTGTAAAACTTACCTTATTTTAATAGGTAAAATTACTATCGATGTATGAATATGTTGTCTCGTCGACACATGAATATGCTCCTCTCCATCCAATGTTGGTCTTCAAATAGGAATTTGGAATGGGTTTCAAAGGAAGGAGTCTTTGGAAGATACTATAGTGAGTTACTCCAACTCAATTAGACTTCTATTACTAACAAGTTGTGACACCCTTATCTAATAGATAGATATATGCTCAAACAAAGACTTTGAGAATGGCATAATTAATTCCATTGCAACTAATATGCCTATGAAACCTTTCTACTTCCACTACATTTTATTCTCCAACATTAATTTGAGAGATGTAAATATTTTTTTAATAAACGTAAGTAAGGATACATTCTCCTAGATAAGCATGGGCATATAGATATGGACTTTGAATTGGCATACAGATAAGCATAACATAATGAGGGCATAAGGACAGTCTACCAGTTACCACTCTGTGGGCAAGGAAGGATTGTTTTATAAAAGAAACCATGAGTCCTCAGTTCGCCATTCGGCCCCGCCCGTCTACAGTTTTCCATTCGGAAAGGAAAGTCTTCCCCCACATAATGAAGGCATCTAGATATGGACATAATGAGGGCATAGCAATAGATATGGACTACGGTTATGGAAGGAAGACAAAGCCGCACCTCCATTCTTTGGGCTTGCTTATCTTATCTTATCTAGGTCTTCGCCTTCGGGCGCGCTTGCTGAAACTGGTAGAATTTATATTAAAAAAA
>JASDQU010437615.1:36924-60035 GCA_032191745.1 Picea mariana | reverse complement strand
AGGGAGAGTAGGGGGGTCTGCATCAAGTGGTATCAGAGTCGAAATTTTCTTGCAGACAGCAGGCAATGGAGAGAAAAGGTAGTCTAGCAACATCAAGTAGTATTATAAGCACAAATTTTCCTATAGATAGCAGGGGAGAGAGGAAATAGAGTGTGATACTATGTGAATGATGGTTGCGCGTGTACAACAACAAATGGAAAGCCAAGTGGGTTGCAGGGAAAAGTTGGAGATGCTTTCAGTTGAAAAGTGATCAGTGGATTTTCCACGGGAGGGAGGCAGACAGAGATGGCTATTGAAGGCCATATGTGTGGTCAAGGAGAAGACCACCAACAGAAAAACAAATTTGAGGTAGAGAAAGAGATCAGGGAGATCAAAGAAAAAATGGAGAAGTTGACATTGAAGATGCAGTAGGAGGCAAAGGCACTCTGACATATGAATGGCCCTTCAAGAGGAAAGCTAAGTGGCTTGTCCATAAGCTGTTGTCCAGAAGGAAACAAAAAATGATGAGAAAGTGGTTGAGGCATGATGAAAACCTCAGTGACACAAAGGAGGAGTTGATTTTCATTTGTGAGCCAGAAATTGGGAAAATCCTTAGTGATGAGGAAGGGAGATCAGTTAAACGTCTCATAAACTGCCAGGAGGGGAGAAATGAATTTTCAAATTTCCAGGTGGGCAATTTGATGGGATCAATTGAAGATCTTATAGACTGCCAGGAGGGCAGGGGAGAAATCCTAGATTGTCAGGTGGGCAAGGGAAGTAAAATGAGACTGTCTGAAAGTCTCAGGAGCTCAGAGGAGAGTTCATATCAATAAGGAATGTTGACAGGTGACAGAGAGGCAGAAGAAATACTTCATATGTATGAAGACTCATGTGGGTTTTTAGACCATATGAATGAAGATGATGAGAATTTAAATACTTCCACCATCAAAGAGGAAGATCAGAGGTGCATTCTGATCATTGGAGGAATCAAAATATTCCTGCCAAGCAGCCAAACAGAGGTTAGCATATGTGTTGCAGATGCAGGTGGAAATAGTCATAAAGGAGGAAATGGAACAGATACTAAAGTCTACCCATGTACGAGAAGAAAAGGATAATTCTAAGGGATGGCTCAAAATTTTCAGCCAGGAAGCTGAACAGGAGATGATTGCAGCACCGGAGACTGCATCTAAAGAGGAAGCAGATAATATAAACTTTGTTGATCTGTGTGAAGAATTGGAAGCCCTCCAATAGGCTAGTTTGGAAACAGGCGAAGGAGCATACCAGTCCAAGGAACGGCTAGAGGAAACTGGAGATATGCCAGTAGAGGAGCTGACAGAATTCAATCTGCCAGAAGAGGAAGTTGAGAAGCAGCTCAGTGGTGAGACTGCAGAACTGAAATCTGCAGCAGAGTGGCTAGCTAGTGCCACAGGAGATGAAGATAACATGAAGGGTCAGATTGATCATATTGGTAAGAAGGAGAAATAGCACACATTTCAATGTGCCCAAGAGATGGAGAAAGAAGAGCATTTGGTGGAATTGCTCAAAAATTTCATCCAGGGAGATGAACATGAGGCAACTTTAGAATTGGGATCTACAACAAAAGGAGATGAGTATTCAGAGGAATGGAAAAACATTTTCAGCTGGAAGTTGAGAAGGAGATAACTGCAGAACTAAAAACTGCAGCAGAAGAGAAGAGAGCAGCAGATAGCATGCATTTTTATGATCTGTGTGAAGAACTGAAGGCCCTGGAGAGAAGGGTAAAGATGCAAAGTTAGCTAATCCAACAAGTCATGTTGGAAGTTGATGAAAGGGAGATGTAGCAGAATGAGATGAAGGAGAAGAGCCATCCATTGGACCAGCTGGAAGAGGTGATAGAGGAGGTTAAAATATTGATGTTGGAAGTCGCACAAGAAGTAGTCAACAAGGAAGGATGGAATAGAAAGGAACCTGCAGGAGCAGCAGGGTAGAAGAAGCAGCAAGGAAAAGGAGCAAATAGACAGCTCCAAAGAAAAGTTTGGGATATAGGGGGATTTCAACAATAGAGCAGAGGAGCTCATGATTTTCCTAGCAGTGGAGTATGATGTAGGAGCATCGTCAGCAAAGCCACATGGGATGACAACACAACACCTAGCGTGCCTTTTGAGTAAAATTTTAAATTTGAAAGATGGTGTATCTCAGAGAACTTCTGAGTAAATGATGAATTGGAGAAGTTTTAAATGATCGAAGGTTGAACGATCGTGTCAAAGCAGGAGAGATCAAATCATCCTTGAGTTAATTGATTTTGGTGTTGATCTAAACATTCAACTTAAATTGTTTGTCACAGATGTTTATTGTAATAGGACTAAGTAGTTGTAAGATTTTACTTCGATCAGACAGGTAGTTGGAGGAAACCCTAGAGGACCTCTTGTATAAGTAGACACATTGTATGCTTGAATAAGGCTGTTGCAGATTAGTAGGAGATAATTGTTAATGAATGTAAGATTTCTTTATCAGAGTTGTATCCATTTACGTTTGAATGAATATAACATATGGATATTGATCCAATGTAGGGTGTTKCTAYTGTTTACAGTTTCCCTATTATTTTATGTTTTCAAGAATGAATGAGTTATGTTATTGAGTATTTGAAACTGTGAAGTATTTGGATAAGTTTCAATTGTTTCTCTTCATTGAGTTCATGCAAGGTGTGCATACAGTCTGCAAAGAGTGTGTTGACATAGTCTATTTTGACTCAGAAGCTCAGAAGAGATAGCTTGAAATTTCCATTTGCAAGGAGTGCAAAGGGACTGTTTCAAGGTGTGCACAGTCGCCCGCAAGAAGCTAAGTCTTGCGTAAGAATCTGTTGCAAGGAGTGCATAGATTCAAATTTTGGCTAAGTGTTGAAGTAGCCCTCTGAGGAGTCAAAGGGTTTGAGAAATAAAGCTCAAGAGAGATAGCAGGGAGAAATCTTCAAAGGGAGCGAAGCTCTCAAGGTTTCACGAGTTATCGATCAAGATCCATCCAGGAAGAAGCAGAATCATTTCAGATCGTTGGATCTGGGCAAAGTGTGTGATCTTTGATTCTATGTGTACACATGGGAGCAAGGATTCATCGAAGTCCTGAAAAGGTTAGGGACCATCCATCATCCAGAGGGACAAGTGGTGTAAGATCTGCAACTTCAGGTGAAAACACTCCAAGAAAAAATGAGTGTGAAAAAGTCGAAACTCCCGAAGTTCGAAGAGTCGAAGCGATTTGCAGTCGTCAATCTGTGTGGGACACGCATCGATAGATCGTCGACTTTAGTTAAAAGCACTCTGGGAGAAAGTGAGTGCGAAGGAGTTGAAACTCCCGAAGCCCAAATAGCCAAAGTGAATCGTAGTCGTCATATCCAGAAGGGCAGGCATCAACAGATCGTGAACTCTTAGTGAAAGCACTCTAGGAGAAATTGAGTGTGGAGGAGTTGAAACTCCCGAAGCCCGAATAGCCAAAGTGAATCGTATTCGTCAGATCCAGAAGGGCATGCATCAACAGATTGTGAACTCCGGGTGAAAGCACTCCAGGAGAAAGCGAAGGCAGAGAGTTTGAAACTCTCGAAGCCCGAATAGTCGAAGTGGTTTGTAGCCATCGATCTATGGGAGGCACACGTCAACAGATCGTGAACTCTAGGTGAAATCACTCTGGGAGAAAGCGAAGATGGAGAGGTTGAGACTCCCGAAGGCTGAAATCCTAAAGTGAACTAGGATCGTTGATTGGGAAGGACGTGTGGCGCACGATCCTCAACTCCGGAAGAAAACACTTCAGCGGGGGAAAAAGCTACAAGAATGTTCAAACTTCTGAAGGTCGAAGTCCCGAAGTGGACCGAGCCATTGATTTGGGTGGACGCATGGTGCATGATCTAGAAATTTGGGTACGGAGTACTCTGGGGAAAAATGAAGGTTGGAACATTACAAACTTCTGAAGCACGGAGCCCCGAAGTAGATCTCAATCGTTGGTTGTGAAAGGGGACGTGGACCATTGATCCGATCTCGGTTAAAAGTTTCAAAGTCACAAATAGCCAAGAGGTCAAGCCACAGGTCACAGCTCAAGGTCACATGCAAAGAAGGGCTAGCGGAAGGAGCTAGTGCCTATTGGTGTGGAGATTTGGAAAAAGTGCTAAGAAAGTAGGGCACGTGGGTACCTGTCGATCTATGAATAGAAATCGATGGTGGGGAATCATTGTGGAGCGCGGAGGTGAAATTAGCGGACTTGCTAGTTCACGGCCCGCAATTCACCAATGTCGTTGATCTCATTAGGATGGGTGATCAACGACCATGATTAGATCGATTTGGGCGAGTACTTTTCTGATTGCAGATATTGAGCCCTCAGATAAAGAGCGAGCACATTGGTGCCCCACAATCACTGTGAACTGTCGATCGATGAACAAATCGGTAATGACCAGATCATGACCGTGAAAACCTGAGGGACGACGAATGACGATCAGACTAGAGCGAGGCGAGCACTATACGACATGCGCCTCGAGTGATAACAGGGCCTGTGTTTGATTTAGTTTGAGACCAGTAAGGTCTTGAGGAGCTAATATAGCTCGAGGAGATTAAGATCCTTGACTGGGAGGTCGTGCAGCCCCAAGGGAGAATAGGGGGGTCTTCATCAGAAGGGTAGACCAACAACAATTAAATACTTCAAATTTTTTGGGAGAAAGTGCTAAATAAAGAGAGATAATGAGGATTTGGGAAAATCTGACTCCAAAGCTAATGAAGGTATCCTTCTTAGTTATTCATCTAGAAGAAAGGCTTATTGATTTTAAAATAAAAGATTGCACAAAATTGTATAAAGCGCAAATGTAAAAGTAGATTAAGCAAGGCCATAAAGGGAGAAATTACAAACAAATGAACAACCAGAAGAGACGAGTTGCAAAGAAGAAGAAGTAGGAACAAAACATCAAAACACAAAGACACCATATAGATTTTTCCAAAAGAATCAATCGAAAAATCTAATTCTTAGTAATAAAGATACGAGATTTCAGACTAGAAAAATACTAGAAAGTGCACCAGAACATGCAAACTTCTCCTTGCTATCTAAAATAGAGCCTAAGAACTTTACAGAAGCCAGGGAAGATAAGCATTGGATTGATTTATGGAAGAAGATCTAAATTGAATCAGAAAGAATAAAACATGGGAACTTGTTCCAAGGCCAAAAGATAAAAATGAGATTGGCACCAAGTGGGTTTTCAAGAACAATTTGAATGAATATGGGAAAGTAATAAGAAATAAAGCAAGATTGGTTTGTAAAGGCTATGTTGAAGTTGAAGGTATTGATTTCRAAGAAACCTTTTCCCCAGTTGCAAGACTAGAAGCTATCAAATTGTTCTGGCATTTRTGTGTTTCAAGAACTTCAAAGTATATCAAGTGGATGTCAAGTCATCCTTTCTCAATAGAAATCTAGAGGAAGAAGTATACAGTGAACATATCGAAGGGTTCTTGTTATCAAAAAATAAAGATCATGTGTGAAAATTGAATAAATCACTTTATGGGCTAAAGCAAGCCGCTAGAACCTGGTATTCAAGACTTGATAAATATCTACAACAACAAGGCTTCAAAAGAGGAATTGCAGACAATAATATCTACATCAAGATGGAAAATGGAAATCAGTTAATTGTTGTTATTTATGTAGACAACATCATTTTCAGAGGGAGTATAAACAAAATGTGTCAAGAGTTTGCAAAGGAAATGAAAAAGGAATTTGAGATGTCTATGCTTGGTGAACTATCATTCTTTATCGGTTTATAGATTTCTTAATATGACAAAGGCGTATTCATTTCACAAACCAAGTATATCAAGAAGATGTTGAAGAATTTCAAAATGGAAGATTGTGCATCGATCAGCACACCCATGGTCAGAGGTTGTAAATTGAAAAAAGATGATGAATCTTTGGAAGCAAATCAAACATTGTATTGATCAATGATTGGAAGCCTACTATATGTGGTGGAATCAAGGCCGGACATTATGCAAGCAGTAGGATTGGTTGCATGGTTTCAAGTTTCACTAAAATAGACTCATGTGCAAGCAATGAAAAGAATATTCAGATATCTAAAGGGCAACTTGGACTTTGGCTTGTGGACTCAAGAGGTAAATATTTTACTCTGACAACATATATGAATGTGGATTGGGCAGGCAGTGTTGATGATAAGAAAAGTACAAGTGGAGGAGAATTCTTTGTAGGCAAGAGTCTAGTGTCTTGGTTGAGCAAGAAACAACCTCTAGTTTCTCTATCCACATGAAAGGTCGAGTATATAGCAACAACATCATGTTGCACACAAGTTCTTTGGATGAAGCAAACATTGAGAGATATTAAGGTAGAATATGATTGTCCAATCTCAATACTTTGTGACAACACAAGTGCAATAAATATTTCAAAGAATCTTGTTATGCACTCAAAAACAAAGCATATTACAATCAAGTATCACTTCTTAAGAGAACAAGTAGCCGAACAAATTTCAAGTTGGAATATATTATCACCAAAGAACATATTGTGGATATTTTCACAAAACCCCTTCCTAAAGATATGTTTGAATATCTCAGACAACAATTGGGAGTAATTTCCATCTCGTCTAGTCAATAAGTTCTTAAGGAGAAGCACAAGTTCAAGGGGAGCATCTATTTTCCATTGATGTCAAAGGGGGAGAGTTACAGACCGGGGGAGTATTGCAACAAGGGGGAGAATTATTTTTATTCCAGGTGGATTATGTGTTTCGTTGCAGGATTGTCATCAATGACAAAGGGGGATATTGTTGAACATATCGTCATTGATTTCAAAGAAGACATATGTTATTTATATTGTCATTGAACTTTTGTGTAAATATATTTACATACAAATAATCTGGTAAAGAAAGATTTACTAAATAAAGATTTACCGAAGAAAGACTTACCAAAGTAAAGAAAAATTTATTGAAGAAACATTTACCATGCAAATACCATGGGTTACCAAAACCATGGGATCTTCTTTGGGAGAATTAAAAAAGGAAATTGATTATTTAATTAACGATCGGCGTGTCCCTTGGAATCCTCACCACTCTTCATGAAGAGACACAGAGAGGTATAAAAGGAAGAATTATTAGAGTTTAAAGTGTATGTGCGAAAATGTAATATTCTTATATATAAAGAACATCATTTGAAGAGGATATATATATATAAGCGAAGATTGAATATCATTTTGAAAAACGAGAGTTGTGAAAAGAAGATATATATGTGAAGAAGTAGCGAGAATATTCAGTGAAGGTGTAACTGGAGGATGTCATGTCTCGAGGCCCGCAATGGAGAACATGATCATCGTCATGTCCATGGATTGCAGCCCAATAGCTCCCATGATTTGCCTCCTAGCACAGATCAACCAAGGCTCATCACATTCAAGCAACCCAGGGTATGGGGCATGGTAAGCCAGCGTCACCATGAGGTATGGTTAGTCCTTTTTTCATGCAAGGTGTTTTGTTTAAATTATTGGGCATGTGAACAAGGATCACTAGTTGAAGTTGGATAGTGGATCACTTGCTTGAGAAATTGGCTTGGTTGCCTTGTTTCACCTTGGTGGTCAACTTTTGTGCCCTAATCTCATGTTGTCACCACCTAGGGAAAAGGGGTAATACTAGGGGGGCTCCCAAGGGTAACGTTTCTCTCCCGACCATACTTAAAACTTTCCATCATAAAACCTTCCATGTATCCTAAACTTCGGCTATGGCCCATGCTCTCATGAGAAAGGGGTTGATGGCCTAGAGGTAGATTGCAGTTGCTATAAAAGAATAAGAAAATGATGCTAAAAATAAAGTGAACATAGAAAATTAGGACCATCAAAAGTCGGTCCAACTTGATCTCTACTCATTCAGTGCTCGCCSCAATCCAAAAAAGAGTAATGCTAAAGCTTGGAAACCCACAAAGGGGGRCCCTCAAAGAAAATTATAAATGAAAGMAAGKATTGGAAAGATGGMTAATGAAGGGATTTGGAAAAAAGTGGCACGCAAATATTGGGTAACTCAAGTGCAAGCGCACCCTCAACAAAAGTGCTCATAGAGATGGACACCATAAGCCATGAAGGAAGCCTTAAACCATGACATATTCACACTGACTCTTGATGGGTTTTTACTTTCCCTTATCACTCTTGAGACCTATACCTCGACCTGGGTTATTTGTTTCTTGTCTAGGTGGTACACTTGATAGGGTTGGATGAATCCCATACTTAAACTTGGTAACCCTCTTAAGGTCTTGGGCTTGGGTGATACTTGAAGGGGATACTGGAGTGAATTTTTTACATGGCTTGTATCTTAGGCATCAACTTACTTTGCATGATTTAAGGACTAACATGTCTTATGAACATTGGTTTAATTTGTATTATATTCTGCTTTGTTTTGAATAGCCCTGAAATGGTTTTTTGAGGGATATCTTGGGTTGTGCCTAGGATGTTGTGCCTTATTGCAGGAGTTTGGCACATGTGATGGAGAGAAGTGAGTCATTTGGTGACTCAACACCTTCAGATAGTGACTCTCACATCCTTGGAACCCTGTATGATGGACATATGGGCTTGGTTTGAGTAGTTTTGGTTGGTATGCTGCATACATGGGCTAAGAATCCCACRGACTGGGCAAAGCACCCAGAGCCTTTGTGCACAAAGGATGGAGGATGKTGCCTTTGGARGCACTTTGATAGCACTTGAGGATGAGATTACACCCCTCTTTCACTTGCMTGTGGCCTTTGGAGGCCTATGATGTCACCCTCTAGTATTGAYATCATCCTTTGTGGCTAGGGTTTGATGGATTGCATGGTTCCTGAGATGGTTTTGAGTGAACCTTCTATTTTGTTGATTGAGTGTTCCCAAAGCCAATCATTCAATGCATGTAAGAGGGTGGGTGTGAGAAGTCACATCCCATAGTCATTGGGAGCATGAGGCTGAAGTTTGTATGTCCAAGGAGGCAAGAAAAAGGGAGGAAATTTGTATGGCCAGGGAGGCAATTTTTGGACAATCATGTTTTTTGCATGAACAACAATCAGAAATAGGAAAGAAGAGCATTAGAGTTGGAGCAACAATCGAGGGTGAATTTTGGAGCATTCATGGAGCTGAATACTAAAGAAGAAAGTTGTCAGGCTTGCAGAAGAATCGAGTTTTTATGCCTAAAGAGTGAACTCTTGTGAGAGTTGCATTAGAGCAACAAGTGGTTGTTGTTGTTTCCTAGTAGTTTTCATAGCAGTGAGTTTCCTTGAGTTTCCCAATAGTGAGATTCATGGGTAACTGTGCCAGAGAGACCCTGATAAATGAATGGGACACCCGATGGACTGAGAGCAGTGAAGAGGTACATTGCTTGGGTTGGGCAGATAGAGAGAAAGAAAGTTGGTGGAAAATCGAGATAGTTGAAGGAGAATGTGAATGGGTTGTGGGATTTTTTGAGCTATGAGTGGACAACGAGAGCCACCCTCTTTTGTGGATTTCTATCCCCAACTCAGTGGTCACTTGCTCTTGATATTTGGAACAACAAGTCTATCGTTGGGTGGAATGTCCATCCCAAGCAGCTAGTTGCACAACTATTTTAAAAAGATGTGTGTTTTATCAATTGTATGTCTTGCATTATGAGTTATAATTGTTGTGCATGAACTCTGTGTATGAGACTGATCAATATGCTTATGTAATGAGTTATTAGTTGCATTCATGTGTTATTTCAGCATGTTGTAGATGCATTTAGATAATGGTTAAATTTTCATGATTGGGTAGTTGGTAAGCTACAAGAAATTATTTAGAAGACAATTTGTATTCTTATGTGTATTTTGCTAGTAATGTTCCTAAGTTAAGTTGGGGGACGTTACACTTGTAGAGGGTAACTTGTAATATTAGGCATTTGATTTTGGCTTGTTATGTATGTTTTCAATCTACTTGATACGTGGATGTTCATGCATTTGCAAGACATAGGGTGAAGCCCTGCAAGCTTGCAAACATGTTGGTGTGAGACATGACCAGAATGCATTGGCCTTGTTATGTCAAGTTGAGTACACATGCTACGACTTGCCTACTCAGTCCCAAGATAGAGGCGCGATGTCTCTCATATTATACATGGGATAAGGTAGTTGAATAGATGAGCATGCCTATCTAGGAGTAGAGGTAGCATGCATACTCTAAGTACTTCCAATGAAGGTGGCATGCTTCATTGTTATGATCAAGGAAAATAGAGTCCTACTCCCCAAAAAATTTAAACCTTCCCTTTTCTAAGCTAGACCAAGGTAAATGCAAGTGACCTATTGTATTACTTCACATTACAAATTGCCTGTTTTTTTTTAATAAATTTAAAATAATATTATTTAAATGGAATTAGGAATTGCTTATTTTATGAAAATGATAGTGGAGAAAACCCCCAAAGTGACACCTAGTGGGAGTGATAAATAACTTAATTAAAAAATAGAAATAAAAGGGAAAAGGTAGGGTTTCCACCTAGGTGGGTGAATAATGGAAATTAATTAAATAAAAAAATAAGGAAATTTGCATAAGGTTGAGGTGTCGGGCTTCCTGGAGCCTATAAATACAGGGGGTACCCATGGGTTTTGAGGGGTGATCTAAATTATATGGAAATGTTTTCAAAATACTGCCAAAATGTTATTAAACTCAACTTGTATGGTAGGCTAGCTCTTGTGGAGGAATCTTAACATGATTGTTATACTAATGTCCTTGTCAGAGGTGCAATGCTTCCCTATTAAGTCCAATAGGTGGAAAACCCATCATTAGTGTATATTTTGTGGGTGAATTATTTTTTATCATGGTTGTGATCCCACACAACTTAGGGGACCTAGGGGAAGAATTTTTGCCTAGGTATGGTTGGGTGGAAATTGGTTGGCCCTTCTACAGCTGGCAAGTTGAGGAGTTGGGAGCTACAAACTAGCTAATGAATTTAACTCTGGAACCTCAAGTATCGTATTTGGTATTTCCTTTCACATGTGAAATTTATTTGCTTAGTATGAAATGAGATTTCTACTATATATATGAATTATCTTATACTTATTGAAGTTGTTGAAAAAATCGGGCATAATAATATATGTTGAAGGTGGAATTCACATAGGTTGTCTGTGATGAGGAACATACATGATATAAAATTAAACCCATGAATAATAAGCAAGAAATGAGAGATTATAATTATTTTCTCAACTTTATTCATCTAGACAAGGGCCTCTTTATGGTTTTACGAATGGTCCACAAATTAATTGTTTAACTATTTTCACATATTCAAAGATTGAATGAAATAATAAACTAAGTGTACACATCTTGAAGGATAGAAGAAATGATAAACGCTGCATACACACATAGCTCAAAGGCTGGAATAAATGATAAAAAATGCATACACATGCAACTCAAAGGTTGAAAGATGCAATTTAATATCCCTAAATTATGTTGGGAATCTAGAAAGGCACCCTCAAGGGTAGTATGTTGTTGGTGAGGCATCTTTCTTGGAAGGCATGCCCTCGGGTTCCATATAGTTCCTCATGATTTAGATTGAAAGCATCCTCACTTTCCTCTTGTCTTAGGAATGTCTCTATTGGGAGGAAAAAGGCTAGAAGAAACATCCTTTAATGTTGAGAGTTGGGTTGTAACCAGAGGTGGCATTGTAGGGACATTGGTGTTAATCCCAAAAAACAAGTGTTAGTTGTTTGGGAGATATATCCATTGGTCATATCCTATGGATGGGAATGTTGGAAAGACATTGACAAAATGCTATGTTTGAAGAAGTATGTTGCATTTGTGGGAGATATATCCAATGGTGGAAATGACCATGTGTAATGCCACAACCTATAGATGAGGTGAAAACATGAGAGAAGTTGACCCATAAGGTGTGTATGAGAGATTKCACTAGCTAAATGTATAGATGCAAACAATTATTACTGTTGAAGATGCCTAGATAGWATGTTGGGGTGTTAAGTTCAAAAATTACCTGTGGAACTAATTTTTTTCCCTTGCGAGAGGACATAAATGTAGAATCCATGCTTGATAGCTAGAGAGAAATCTCGTAAAGTTGCATCCTTATACCATATRTTGTGTCATAAAAGGGTGTGATCCRAGGAGATCCCTTAGGTAATTTAAGAACATCTAGAWGTTGTATAATGGAATCTATTAGAGCTAAAGCATAGAGAGTGACCCATATGATATTATCAAACTGTTGTGTTGAAGGTGCCTTCAAATTCTAGAATAAAACAAAGTGTGCAAGTTGTATAGGGGGCACATAATTAATGTCAGAAGCATAATCCTCGTCCTCACTAACAAATGTCATGTGCCATGTGTGTTGTATAACTGCTCTAAGAGTGTAGTTAATAATCTAACTCCAAGGAGAGGTCCACGTAAGCTACTATAAAATAAACATGGGAAGTATTGTAGACTCTACTTGAGCATGAGCATTGAATGCGACTATTGTTGGCAGAGTGGAAGGAGAAAGAGAATATTGATTTCTAGGGCATTTGTGTGTTGTTGTTTCTATATAAATACAAGTATAATAAGATGCATTATGGCCTATATATTTGTGGTGTTGAATTGGATGTGACACAAGTTGATGTGGATTAGTTTGGGAATGAACCTCCATTTATAAAGGTGCAGTAGTGTTCTATATGACCTTGTGAATCTCAGTAGCAAGTAGATGTTGATTTTCATAATGTGTCGCGTGATATCTCTCTTTTGAGGAAAAGAAACCTAGTATTTATCAACAGTTTGAGATCATGTTCGAGTTGGAATGCGACAATAAACAAATGGGTGTCCTTGATTTGGTAGGAATGTTGGAGATCTTTACATTATGAGAGCATTATGCGAATTAGGGCATGAGGCATAAGGAGGGAGATAAAAGAAACCAACAACATGGGTGTTGGGGTAATAAGTGATGCAATAATGGTCTTTGGTAGGGCCATGGGAAAGGAAAATGATGGATGGGTGGAAGAGGAAAATGATGGATGGGTTATGGTGACTTGGGGACGAGGGGAATTTAGAATGSAAAYAAGAGAGTGASGTATGGATGGGGAAGGAAGGGTAGGAAGAAGGATAACATCCTGAAGGTTATTGAAGGMGGATAGCGTAAATGGAGAAGACTACTTGGTGCAAGGTATAGTAGAGAGAGAGATATTTATGCAAGTTGATTGGTTGGACTATATCATTATGGGAGAGATATTCCAGTGGAGGTGAGTTCRTAGGTTTATCATCTTTAAAGAGTTTATGTGTTGTGATGGGCATCCTATAATGCATCTATGWTAATGTTGATAGGGAATGCTCAAGAGTAACTCAAAATAGTTGAAGGGGTAAGCATTGCATTCGATGGTGTCTTATAAGGTCCCTATGGAAAATGTTACTACACAACATTTACTAACTAGAATATGAGGGTTATATTGTTGTACCCAATTGAGGTGATAAGGAGAGGGGTGTGGTGTGGTGGGGATTTGAAGATGAACTATAAAGTCTTAACATATGAGATTCTTTTGGCTGTCATTATTGAGGATGATTGTGGCTAGTTGGTCTTTCACTTGACAATTATGAGTGAAAAGGAGATACATAGAGTGCAAAGAGTTTTCCCTAGTTGTAACATCCCTCTCTATTGATCATACTATTATTGACTTATTCTTTGAGGACACTTACTTGCAAGTGATCTGGGAATGGAACACTGTGATTCATTCAGATTATGGGTTATATATGATGATGTTGAGGTGTTATAGCCGATTGATTATATTGATGTATATATATCTTGACAGGTGATTTTGACAAGTGATTTTGGAGTATGCAGGACACGTGACAGGTTATGGATGTCGGTGGCATCAAAGGGCTTCCTTGGACTTTGGATTGAGTCAGGGAGTGGATTTTATTATTTGAGTATTTCATTATAATGCACATATGATGTATGATGGATTTTAGTATGTTTTATGTAAATGGATTTTTTACATTGTTTTTGTCAGTGGATGCAGGCTTGACGATGCTTGCTAATGCGAATCACATAAGGAATAAAGGAGTCTTGCATAGAAAAAAAAGATATTGAGGGATAGGTGTGGCAGCATCCCTATCACAGCTTACTAGCACTCTCATTGTGGCCAGAAATGTAGGTTAATGATTACCTAGTTTGGGTGGTCCACGATGTCGTGAGGGCAGATTGAGATAATCGCTCATGAATATTTCTAAGGGGAGCGCAATAAGGTGGAGTCCTTATTCCTTAGAATTCCTTAGTCTCTCACAAAGTCGAGCGAATGGAGTTTTGACTCCAAGGGTTTGGACAAAATTTCAAAACAAGTCAACGCGAGTGGCACCCTTGGTGCACGAAGATGTGTATTGAAGGGAACATCGCACAATTGAAACTTGAGTCAATAAACATAGGTGGCCTAGAAAACATTGGAATGATTAGACCTTGTTGGATTAAAATAATTAATTAAACAAGAGATTATTAATTATTGAATCCTAACAGAAGTCTAAGTCGGAGTCTAAAATTAAATAAAGGACTAATTGAATTGTGACATGAGTTAAAGATTTGAAGGAAATCAAATGTTAGGAAATAGTAAGTAAAGACCTAAAGAATTGATAAAATGCACATGTGTGCATGAAATTATTAAAAAGGAATCTTTATTTAGAAATAAATAACAACTTGAGAGAATGGGTTGTGCATAGAATAGAATTTGAGTCAACTAACCCTAACCTAACTAAGAAGACTCATAATCCAACTATAACTAAAACCTGGTTAGGAGACGCCCATTAATTAAGGGGATTAGGGAACTAAGAGGAAAATTAGGAACACGTGGTCAAATGT
Source organism: Picea mariana (assembly GCA_032191745.1). Lineage (NCBI taxonomy): Eukaryota > Viridiplantae > Streptophyta > Pinopsida > Pinales > Pinaceae > Picea > Picea mariana. Next base: position 45,298 of record JASDQU010437615.1, on the reverse strand, counting down.
GAGGAAAAGTGGCTTTTAAATAAAAATAAAATAGAAATTACTTGTGCAACCTGGGGATAATGTGACACATGTAGTGGGTGAATAATCCTTTAACTGAATTATTAAAAATTAATGAATTATGCATGCGGGACAGATGTCTGTGAGGAAGAATTCTATAAAGCAATTGGCGTAGAAGGGAAGGGGATCGTACCTTTGGGGAAACACTGTTATGTTTCCAAATTTTTGATTGACTGTGTTTTTACTTGTGAGAGTTGGGACTCCATGCTTGTGAAAAGAGTGGATTCTCTTCCTTGTGAGGCAAGCTTGGAAGCTATTGTGTTCTGGTTTTTGTGCTTGGCCCCTTTGCGGCTCGGGGGGCTAAGGGGGAAGAAGAGTACCCCTAGCATTGGCTGGGAGGTATTTGTGAAGTCTTCTGATTAGCAAGCGAAGGAAAGGAAGGAGTGCAAGACTTGAAGGGCATCTTCATTACGCAGCTTCCATTGGTCCTGGTATTTTTATATTCTGAATTTATTTACATTATGAGTGTATTATTATAATAGATTGTTGAAGTCACTATATATTCTTGGAAAGTTTGAAATCCAAGTGTTGCATTTGCTACCAAACGAATAATAGTTACTAGTTATATTTAAATCTTCATTATAAATTTAAGACATCTTTGTACTCTAATCGAGTGGCCTGACCCTCATCGTAAAATATGAATTTTATGGTATATAGTCTATGTTTAAAGTCTCTATTTTCATCCATAATTGAAGTATGTGTGAGAAAAGTTTTTGTTGAGATTATGTTAGGAATTCTACAACGCCTTGTTCGCTGATCAAATAAGGACGTAGTTCTGATTGTATCGTAAGTCTCTGGATAATATTCATTTGAAATCCTAAAATTAACCATGTCGTGTTTTCTCCATTGAATTCGTTGTTGAACTCGAGTTACTTGCAGCATGAATGCCCATGTTAAATTGAAGTTAAATCCAAGTTTTTATGGACCAAGGGAGGCATGTTAAAGTCTTTTGAGTTGACCAGGAGTCATGCTTGTGACCAGGAGCTCATGTTAAAGTCTTTTGAGTTGACCAGGAGTCATGCGTAAGCCCTTTTCCTTGGAAAAGTCATGCTTGTGACCAGGAGCTAGAACCTAGTGCTAGTAAAAAAGGGCGTTATTCAGGGCTCTGGAACTCTGGCGCTCCAGAGGTTTCTTAAACTCAACACTCATTTTCTCTCGAAGTGTTAACCAGTCGATTCCGGTCTTGAGCTGAGTTGACCGGAAATCATAGGTTAACCCTACCCCAACTTCCTTCGTAATTTTTAGTAATCTAATCTAGAGGTTGGTGCAGATTTTCCTTACACGATTTTCTATGGTGGAGATCCACTACGGAATTCCAGACTTCGAGGTTTTCCCTGCTTGCAAAACTAGAAATTGTTCCACATGGATCACCAAACCTCTGAAGAGTTCAGAGATCTGACAGTTTACACTCTCCCTAAAATCAATGGTTGTAGTCTACTCCAATGTTTGGAACTCCAGGAGTTTGTCATTTTTGCAACTAAAACCCTTTTTCCTTCGAAGTGCCAAACTATCAAACCTCCAAAGGACTAAGACTTGAAGACCTAATGATCCTTGATTGTTTGTTAGATCTATGGATCTCCTTTACTCTGAAAGTTTGAGACTTCGAGGTTTTCATAATCGTTAACTTTTACCCCTTAACTTAGTCGGAGAGTCGAATCCTGATTAACTTGGAGATCAATGGTTCCTTTACCTTGCTTCAATCTACGGTTAGAAGTAACTTTGGAGCTCAGGGCTTCAATGGTTTTTTCTTCTACAACTTACGTTACCTCCGAACTAACAAAGGTTGAACCCTCAGATTTGAAGTTCCTAGATTAACTATCGACAACGATCAGGATAAATTTCAGAAATCTGGGAGTTCGGGACTTTTCTCATCAAAACAACTTTCGCTCACCACCTCTCGATTGGCTGAATTATTAATACTCGGGATCTATGGACACATGTACCCAGCGTTGGACGGTAAGGATTTACTCTGAACTTCAGGACTCCGAGAGTTCCTTAACCTTTAGATTCATGTCTCAATTTTTTTCGAAGTGTCGATTGACAGAACCATCGAAGAACGAAGGCTTGTAGATCTAAAGACTCTCGATTGATCTCCATATCTACGATTGACATTCACTCTGGTACTTCGAAGCTTTGGGGTTTCTTGACTCTCTATGGTTATGAACCCAATATCACTAGATCATCGAACTCTTGCGAATCCAATGGCTAGAACTCACTCACTGATCTACGGTGTAGATCACTTCGTAACTTCAGACTTCGGGGCTCTCTTAAGATTAATAACTTGGATATGTTGAAGTGACGAATCCCAAAGGTCTTCAGGTTTACACAAGTGTGCATATTTTGTCTGATCGGATGGTTGTGGGGATTCTAATTTCCTTATGATCAATTCTCGTCCACTGGTTTCCCTTGAAGGGATTTCAACCTTGGTTTTCCTCTTTTGAACCCTGCACACGTTGTCCCTCTTGAGATTTTCCTTTGAAATGAACTCCAGCGCTCAATAGTGCATCCCTCCTGAGCTCTGGATTCTAATTGTTGAGTGCATACTTTGCGCCTCCCCTGTGTATGTCTGCACCTTCTCTTATTATCTTTTTAGTTTTGAAGGTTAGAAACCTTTGCCTAACTTGAGAGGATCTCTGCACACACCAAGGATTGTTCCTTCTGAACTTGGGCTTTCAAGGAGCTTGTCCATGCACTTCTAGAGTTGGCTCTGAAAGTGTTACACTGTGACACCCAAAAGAGGAATTTCGGGTTCCTTCCAGAAACTTATTAAGTCAATCTTAGTATAGACTTCCACTCGATTTCAATTTTATTTCTTCACAGTAATAGTTGGTTCACAAAAGTACAGAGTAAGCTTATGATGTCTATATTGTGTTGAGAACATTTCTCTATTGTTCCTTTCCTCATTTAAATTTTGATATAGATCAGTAGCTTTCTACTTCGATTTACTTTGTAGGGTTGTCACTTTTCCCAGTAAATTGGAGTAAGACGGAACTGTCATGTTATTAGGTTGCATGTTGAAGGTCTTTGTTACTGATTAAGTTTATGTCCTGTTTTTATTTGATTGCTTCTTATTCTTTAAATAAGTAAGATAATGAATTATTGAAATAGTATACATTGTGTTATAAGGTTATGACTAAGACACCAGATTCTCTGTGTCATTTTGAAGAAAATTTGTACATAAGAATGCTAGAAATTATTTGATTTATGGAATAGATTGAAGGTATGGGAATTAGATACTTCCTTGTTCCTCAGAATTGTTGCCAGTCTTGAGACCTTAAATGATCAAGATCAATCAGACGAATCCTAGACTTGAGCGTTGATTATGTGTCTTGGAGGTCCTAACCTTGCAGGATAGGTTGGGTGGGTAGCTTGTATGTTATTATATGTGAAGTGGCAGATCCTTCATGTATTTAGTGGTATCTAAATCTAGTAGTGCAATGGAATGAAATAAATAGAATGAGTATTGTTGATGTGCGTCACTATCCTGATTCACTGGTTCAAATGATGTGTTACGGTTGTCAAAAAAAAATATCTCTTACTATTCCACGAGTACTTATATGGCATAAACGAGGGGTTGTTGTGTATGGTATTAGAGTGGGTTCAACCCTGCGACATTGGATCATTACACCATTTGTTGTGTTAAATGAAATGATTGAATTAGATCGCTAATAAAAATCTGAAATTGCTCTTGTTGGTAATCATGGTTAGAGGACGCAGGGGAAGTAAACGACATGGTGTTGGAGGAAGGGCTGTGACACCTCTGATAGCATCCACGCCCGAAAGGTCTAACCCCCAGGAAGGTGAGCAGAATGTTGAGCAAGAGAAGATTGTTGTGGGAGATGTAGTAAGTATGCTAAGATCCATCCAAAGGATGTCAGAGGCGTTGATAAACCACTTGGATAGAGATGAGGGAAGATTGTTTGTACCCAACGAGGGTTCACAGCGTGCCCTAGCTGGTATTAGTAGCATACATGGAGAACTTAAGAAGGTTAAATTTCCCGAGTTCTAGGGTGCCCCGGACAGCTTAGCCACCGAGGCATGGTTGGAGAACATGACGATGTGCTTCGCACTTCGTGATTACACCTCCAACATGAAATTCTGCATGGCGGTCTTTAAACTGAAGGGGGGTGATCGTCTATCGTGGAAAATTCTCCTACCTCAACCAAACATTGTCGTCGAAGATGTGTCATGGGAGTTGTTCAAGGAACAGTTCCGGGAGAGGTACTTGTCCGAGGAATTCATTGAGCACCAGCTTAATGAGTTCAATTGTTTATGACAAAGTAGTTGTACGATGCCAGAATTTGAGGCCAGATTCATGGAGCTACTTAGGTATGCCCCACATCTGAACACAAAGAAGTTAAAGGTCAACAAGTTTGTGTTCGGCCTTAACTTCAACATCTGTACAAAGGTGAGGATTATAATTCGTAAGACTTTCCATAATGTGGTTTAGAAGGCCCTCATAACTGAGGAAGAGCTTAACAATGGGGGTTAGGGTCGGACTCCTTTTAGATAGACTGGATTGACATCATTAAGAGCGCAGTAGCATCAGGCACCATTTAGACATACTACAGGGCATCGAGATACGCTTAGAGGACCTATGTTTAAGACATCATGACGATAGACTCCTCAACAGAGGACTCCTTAGAGAGGACCACAGTAGCAACAGCATCTACAGCAACAACAGTTTAGGCCTATTTAGTAGAATAGATTGGAATCACAAGATATTAGACCAGCAACTTCTACTTTGGGGACTAGGAGCACTGGAACGAAGACTGGATGTTGGACATGTGGTGAGCCACATTACTGGCGAGACTATCTGATTGAGAAGGCCAGAGCGGTCGGATCATCGGGACCCACTACAGTTGGAGATTTGGGCAAGGCCCACACGATACATGCAGTGGTGAACCACCACCAGGCATAGCATCAGTCCACTATGCTAGAGACGTCAGGTACAATCGCAGACCAAAACTACAGTATATTGATATATCCAGGTGCTACAGAGAGATTTATCTCTAGTGCAACACTGGAGATAATTAAGGTAAAGGCAGTAGAGTAGGACGAGTTCAAGTATGTAGAAATGGAATCGCGTGCCAAACATAAGGTTGGAGGAAAGGTTACAACTTGTAGCCTTAACTTGGGAGACTTTGTAACAAAGGTAGATCTTTATGTCATGATCTTAGGATCTTGTGACATAGTGATTTGTATGGATTGGTTGGAATCGCATGATGCGATACTTAACTGTAAGACGAAACGGTTAAGTTTGACAGATGATTTGGGACAACGTAGAGTGATTGTAGGAAGAAACCAAGGAGTGTCCTTGAGGTTCATTTCTTCCCTACAATTGCAGAAGAGTATATGCAAGGGATGCATACTATATGCAATCTTAGCGCTAAATGAAATGGGCGAGGTAGAAGGACTAGAAAACCTTTCTATAGTGCAAGAGTTTGCATACGTGTTTCCAGAAGAATTACCTAGTTTATCGCCCGAAAAAGAGTTGGAGTTTACAATAGACTTGAAACCGAGAAATGAACCTATTGTAAGAGCTCCTTACCAAATGTCAACGCTTGAATTCGAGGAGTTGAAAATGCAATTGAAGTAATTGTTGGATTTGGGATTTATTCATCCAAGTGTCTCACCTTGGGGTGCACCAGTTATTTTCGTGAGAAAGAAGGCTAGATCATGGAGACTTTGTATTGACTATCGTCAATTGAACAAAGCGATGATCAAGAACCAGTATCCGTTGCCAAGAATAGATGATTTGTTTGATCAGATGAAAGGGGCGATGGAATTTTTTAAGATTGACTTGAGATCAGGATATCACCGATTACAGATTAAAGATGAAGATATCCCTAAGACCGCTTTCAAGATGAGATTTGGACACTATGAGTTTATAGTTTTACCGTTCAGATTGACAAATGCCCCGGGGGTATTCATGAGTTTGATGAATGGGGTGTTCTATGAGTACTTGGAAAATTTTGTTCAAGTTTTTATTGATGACATACTGATTTATTCTCAGATGAAGGAAGAGCATGATGAACACTTAAGGTTGGTTTTGCAGTGCCTAAGTGAAAACAAATTTTACGGGAAGCTATAAAAATGCTCTCTTTACCACTCTAAGATTCACTACTTGGGACATGTCATATCTGGCAAAGGTATCACTATGGATCCAACAAAAGTGAAGGCTATTATGGAATGGCCAGCATAGACAAACGTACAAGAAGTACGCAGTTTTATGGGTTTAGCAGGATATTATCGACGATTTGTTAAAGGATTTTCGAAGATAGCAAATCCGATCACGGAATTGCAGAAGAAGAACAAGAAGTTATTATGGAATGAGAAATGTGCAGAAACATTTCAAAGGTTCAAAGAGTCGTTGATGATAGCGTTGATACTAAAATTCCCCGACATGGACAAGGAGTTCTTAGTATGCACGGACGCATCCAAGGAAGGGATAGGCAGAGTTTTGATGCAAGATGGTCGAGTGATCGCTTACATTTCAAGGAAATTGAGAAAGCATGAAGAGAAATACACAACGCATGACTTGGAGTTATTAGTTATTGTTTATGACTTGAGAGTATGGAGACATTATTTGATTGGACAAAAATTTGAATTAAAGACGGATCACTGTGGATTGCAACATATTTTCACACAAAGTGACCTAAACGCGTGACAAGGGCATTGGTTAGAATTACTTAGCGAATATGATTTTGAAATTACTTACATTAAAGGAACTGTGAACTTGAGTGGCAGATGCGTTGAGTAGGAGACCACACATATTTTCAGTATTACCTCTTAAGACGAATCTTCGAGAAAAGATTCTAATTTTACAAATCGATGATGACTGGTATAAAGAAGTTCAGAATAATATTGGACAAGATACCATGATGGTACCAAAATATGAAGGTTATTCACTAGACGACGATGGATTGTTGAGATTTAACGAAAGAATTTGCGTACCACCTAAAGACAAACTAAGAAGTTTGATCTTAAGTGAAGCGCATCGAGAAGTATACATGGCTCATCCGAGGGTCACGAAGATGAAGGCAGATCTTAAGCCTTTATTCTTCTAGAAGGGAATGAAAGCARACATAGTTAGTTATGTGGTGAGATGTCTAGAATGTTARCAAGTGAAGGCTGAACATAGACATCCAGCAGGRTTGTTACAGCCACACGCTATTSCTRAATCGAGATGGGAAGTCATTTCAATGGACTTTATTGTTGGATTKCCACTGACGATAAGAAGACACGATTCGATTTTTGTGGTAGTTRACACTCTGACAAAGAGTGCACACTTTATTCTAGTGTGTATGAAGTATCAGGCMCCTGACATAGCTAGAGTATTTGTTAGTGAGATTGTGGGATTACATGTGGTGCTAAAAAGAATCATATTYRATSGAGTATCGGTGTTTAGAGGACAAATTTGGACCAATTTCCAAGAGGCTTTGGGAACACAACTAAAATTTAGCACAGCYTATCACCCAGAGACAGACGAGAAAACAGAAAGGACAAACCAGATTTTGGAGGATATGTTGCGTATGTATGTAATGGACCAATAGAAACATTGGGAAGAATTCTTACCACTAGTAGAATTTGCATACAACAACAACTATCAGAGTAGGATTAAGATGGCATTGTTTGAGTTTCTTTATGGGTGATAGTGTCGGATGCCGTTAAGTTGGGATCGACTTGAGGACAGGGTTCTGGTAGGACTAGAATTGATTCAAGAAATGGAAGAACAGATGCAATCTATCTGACAGAGGATTAAATAAGTGCAAGAACGGCATAAGAGTTATGTTGATGTGCATCACGTTGACCGCAGTTATGAAGTTGGAGACAAAGTCTTCTTGCGGGTAAAATCGCATAAGAGTTCAATCAAGTTTGGAAAGGGTGCTAAACTCTCTCTTAGGTTCGTGGGACCCTTCAAAGTAGTGGAAAATAAAGGACCAGTGGCTTATCGACTAGCCTTGCCTAATTCATTGAGGTGTATGCATGACGTATTTCATGTATCTATTTTGAGACATTATATTAGTGATCCTTCACATGTTATTGACATGAGTTCCTTGCAGGTGTCTAACAAGGGTGCTCTCATGGAGGATCCAATCCACATTTTGGACCATCGCATCCGATAGCTACGGCGTTGAACAGTCAATCAGGTCAAGGTCCAGTGGGACAATTATAGTCCACACTTAGCTACCTAGGAGGACGCATTTGAGATGCATCAACGGTTTCCTTACTTTTTTTGATAGATTTAGACATATAGATCTATGTCAGATACATTTATTTACTTGCTTTTACTTATGATATACAAACTTCGGGA
>JASDQU010437614.1:57986-77542 GCA_032191745.1 Picea mariana | reverse complement strand
TTTCATTTATCTCTACACACACACACACCAGATCTAAATAACAATCGGGTTTTCTTTCTTGGATTATAAATCTATTAAATATCTAGTTCATGGGTGTATCCTAAGAAAGACTCTTGCAAGCTTGCAAGTAGATGATCTAGGTTCAAACCCTACGACCCATCATCTCTTAATTTCTCCTCATTAATTTATCTCAGATCTGAACAACAATATATTTTTTAAACTATCTCTACAGGTTTAAAAAAAAATAGTACAACGACTCTCCATAATAAAATAAAAGAGTAAAGCATATATAAAAATTAATAATGGTTTCTATAATCTCCTATTTCGGAAGGCCCATAGGCCTTAAGGGTTAGAATTGAGGATTTGATCCCATATGTAAGACCCAATCATACTTTGTTGTTATCTAGCTAATGAAAACAAGGATATTAATTATTAGCCAACAATTCTTTATCATTTACTAAGCAAGGATAGTGAAATGTCCCTTGTTAATTTATTTTTTTTGTGTTTTTGCCAATTATATGATTCAAAAATTAAGTCAAACAGTTTGCATGCAAACTACTATACAATAGTTTATAAGTAGTTCTGAAATCTCTATAATTTACCAGTGAAATGCCAACAAAAGAGTCAAATATGTACTTCTTTTAATTATGCCATATGGTTGTAATACATAATAAAATGTGCACTAATAACACACAACAAGATAAAGAACTTGTTATGGATTTGTTGTATGATGTCCTTCATATAGTAATGAGAAATAGAACTGTAAATGGCAATTTTGGTGTAAAATCTCCCCTAAACTATATATATATATATATATATATATATATATATATATATATATCTTTGAAGTTACAAGCCTGTAGGAAGAGAAAGAACGCCCCAATAGTGGATGTGATATGGGACCGTAGCTATACTCGACCCAAATGAAGAGAATAGATTGTCAACAGTCTATAAATGGATAACAATTGAAAGAGCTTGACCCAGACTCTGTTAGGAACGCTCAACACACAAGTTCTGCCCCCTTTTTATCATAATTCAACCCCAAGACAATAAAATAGACCCAACAAATAATGAAGTCGACCCACACTATAAAACACTACCCATAGTATAGGAAACTTGCCCCTCTAGTAAGTATTCAACCAATAATTAAAAGGGCATCAACCAACAAGTAAATATGTTGCCCAAACCCAAGTTAAAGCACCTAGAATGGAGTTAAACTCAACCATCGTCCAAATAAATCAGTCCTCCATGATAAAATTGACCTCCACACTCTTTATCTCGACCACCAATGTAGAAAATGACCTCTACTGTACTTAACTCGACCCCACAAAAGAAGAATTCACCCCAATACAAGAAAATCGTCTTCCCAATAGCCAACTCGACCCACAAATGAAAGAGATCTTGTCACCACCTAAAACTCAGTCACAAGCAAAAGAAACTCAATTGCAAGAAGATGATCTCAGTCACAATAAAGAACTATAAGAAGATCTGGATGATCTCCTCCCAATGGACCAACTAGGGTGGATAGTCTCACCACCAAAAGCAATCTCTAAAATCTCCCTTAGGGTTTTCATCCCAAGAGTCACAAAGCCACAAAGAGCTCTCTCGAAGAAATTTTAGAAAATGTCAAATCAAGAATGAGAGAGGGCGCCCCCCTTTTCCCTTTTATTTCTTTGTTGACTCTTTTGTGACCCTTTTACCTTTTAATTAATTTAAGTGACGTTTCATATTCTTCCTAAGTCACTTTCGACGTTTTTCCCTTTTTAAAAAAATTATCTACTACCATTTTGTTAGGCACTTTTCCCCTTAGGACATTAAATAATTAATTAATTCCCTTCCTTACTTACTATAGCCTACAAGAATCACTTAGGCTATTGTGTCCATGTCCCCTGATCACTCGGAAAGGGACATGATAGTCCTCCCTTCCCGAGATTGCTTATCCCCAAACAATTGTGGATTCGGGTGCTACAAAATTTGTTCACTCTCCCAAGTGGCATCTTCTGCAGGAAATTATCTCCATCTAACCAGATATTCTCTGATTACCCTGTTCCGAAGCTTCTTTTCCCGAACCTCCAATACTTCCTCAATAACTAGTACTAGTTGCCCCTCCTCATCCAATGGAGGCAGTTCTGTTGAAGTCATGATGTGTTGTCCCAATGCCTTTTTGAGACATGAGACGTGAAACACGTTATGAATCTTACTCCCTTCTGGAAACTCTATCTCATAAGCCACTTCACCAACTCTCCTGGTCACCCTGTAAGGCTTGTAAAACCGTGGATTGAGTTTCTCTGCACCACTCTTCTTCATAGAAGACTGTCTATATGGTTGCAGCCTAAGCAACACCAAGTCCCCTACTTCGAAGGTGCACTCAACCCTGTGCCTATATACATATATCTTCTACTAGTTCTGGGCAGTCTGCAAGTTATCCTTAAGAGCCTTAAGAATGTCTTGGCTCTCTTGAATCCACTCTCTGGACTTGGGGGCCCTACTATTCCCAAACACTAAGTCTACAAAGGATGGAGCATCATATCCATATAATGCTCTAAATGGTGACATCCCAATGGAGATATGATAAGTGGTGTTATAACAGTGATCACCCAAGTGTAACCACTTAACACATGTCTTTTGTTGCCCATTTACATGGTTATGAAAATACCCCTCTAGCCATGTGTTCACTATATTTGTTTGACCATTTGTATAGGGTACCTATTTTTTATTGTTTTCTTGTTCAAGAAAGGATAATCAATACACATCTGCATTGTCATGTCCTTCTTCTTAATGAAGACCACCGAAGAAGCGAAAGTACTGGAACTGGGTCTTATGTGCCCCATGTCAAGCAACTCCTTGATTGTTTTTTCTATTTCATCTTTGAACTTCTTGGGATGCATGTATGGGGTGGTTATCACTAGTTTGGCCCCCTCCTCAAGTTCTATGGTGTTCTCAAAACCTCTGTCAGGAGGTCTCCCTAGAGGTATCTGCTCAAATACCTTTTTCATGTCTGCTCAATAAATCCTGAATGTCTGCATGATAGTTCCTTCTTCCCTTATCATCTATTTGGGATGTAATAAAGAACTATGATGCATACACTACGTCTCCATGTCTGAATATGGACTCCATCCTTTTGTTTGATACCACGGTAGGAGCATTATTCTCCATGCCTCACAGAACAACTTGTTTCCCTCCTGGCGTGAAGAACTTCATGGTCATATGTTTGTAGTTTGTGGTAATGTCCCCCAATGTCTAAATCCATTAAACTCCCAACACTGCATCTGAATCCGCCACATATACCACATAAAAATATTATGTCAAGGTGTAGTTACCAATTGTTAAGGCCAATCTAGGAATTTTCTTTGTGCAAGACACATTAAATCCGTCGGCCACCACTACTTTGAACCCCTAAAATTCCTCTGTAGCTACTCATCTCCTAGCCACCCATGTTGCATCAATAAAGTTGTGGGTTTCCCCAACATCAATCAAGGCAGTGACTCCATGTCCCCTTATGACTCCTCTAACTCTAAAGGTGTTGAATCTCGAGGTACTTGATAATGAGGCTATAACAACCTCCTTAGCCTCCTCACTCAGCTTCTCCTATGTCTCCGCCTTCTACTCTTTGCCCTGCTCAGGAGAAACCTCCTGCTCCTCCTCCTCATCGGAATCTAAATGTACTTCAATATAATGGGATTGACCCTTGCCCTAACACTTGTGTCATGGTACCCATGGATCTTTGTAGTGGAAACAAATGTTCTTTCTCCTTACCTCATTTACTGTTGCCTCATCTAACCTTTCCTCACCTATACCTTCATTCCTAGTGGGCTTCTTGTCCTTTCCTTTCCGTGGAATAAAGGGTTTGGAAAAAAATTTGGTTTTAGAGACTGTGCCCTCCATGTCCCTTGTCCTGACAATAACATCCTACAAGGTCTCAGGATTGAAATCCTTTACCCAACCACGAAGTGGTTCTATCAACCCCTCAACGAACAACATTACAAGCCTTTGTTCAGATATGTCTGACACCGTCACAACTAGCTTCTGAAACTCTGTGATGTAAGCGTCTGGTGATCCTTCTTGTTTGAGTTATGCTAACTTTCTGAAATGTAGCTTTGGGTCTTTTTTATCAAACCTATCCATTATCTTCTGAGTGAAGTCCAAATGGGAGGTGATAGTCGCATGTCCCAGTGTGACCAACCCATGGTACCACCACTCGTGGGATTCTCCATCAAGGTGCAGAGTAGTGAATTTGATTGCTTCGGCCTCGGTCATAGGATTGAGCTGGAAGTATGTATCTAGTTTTTTTACCCAAGCTTTGGTTGTGCTCCTGCTAGACCCATCGAAGGAAGGTATGGATAGTTTTCCCATCTTTCGTGTGAGATCCTTATTTTGTTTCCCCCTGTTGTGATCCCTTGGTATATTCATGTATTTGATTGTGCAGAAATCATGAAGTAACATGGCTACCTGAAACTCATCACCTAGGGCTTGATACTCTCTCAGATAGTCTTGAAAAGTTTCTCCTAGAACTTGATGCCCTTGATTCTTCGTCTCTTGGTTTCCAAAAAAATTGGGGAAAAGAGGTCTAGGGACTATCCTGCTAGTGGTCCTAGCACCAATCTGCATAGGGACCCTAGTATTGTTAGGTATGAGAATCTCATTATTGTTTCCAGCTCCATTATTCCCATTGGAACCCCCTGCGCCATTGTTACTCCCATGATTTTGATTGGCGAGTAACTAAGTTATGAGTTGAGTAAGTTTTTGTTGTCTAGCAGCTATACTCTCCAAGATCTGCAAACCCCTTTCCTCATCAGTGTCACCCATGTTTTCTACTTGTCCAACCGCATGTTTATTTTCCCTTACTTCCCCTCTTTAAAAATGTTTTTTTCCCCTCGCTACCTTCTACTTCTGTATGTGACACCAATAAATCTATTGTCTTCACCCCTCATGAGCAACAAAAACCCTCTTCAAGCTGGAAGGAAAGAGGGCTTTGATACAATTGAAATGTCCCTTGATAAAAAAAAAAAAATATGTTCTTTTTCCAATTATATAATTCATAAATTAAGTCAAATAATTTGCATGCAAAATATTATACAGTAGTTTACAAGTAGTTCTGAAATCTCTATAATTTACAAGTGAAATGCCAACAAAAGAGTCAAATATCTACTGCCATTAATTATTCCATATGGTTGTAATACATAAGAAAATGTGCACTAATAACACACAACAAGATAAAGAACCTGTTATGGATTTGTTGTAGGTTGTCCTTCATATAGTAATGAGAAATAGAACTGTAAATGGCAATATTGGTGTAGCAGCTCCCCTGAACAATACAAATCTGATATATATATACTTGGAAGTTACAGGCCTGTAGGAAGAGAAAGAACGCCCCAACAATGGATGTGAGATGGGACAACATCTATACTCGACCCAAATTAAGAGAATAGACTTGCAATAGTCTATAAATGGATAACAACTGAAAGATATTGACCCAGACTCTGTTATGAGCACCCAACACACAAGTTATGCCCCCTTTTTATCATAATTCAACCCCAAGACAATAAAATCGACCCAACAAATAATGAAGTCAACCCACACTAAAAAACACTACCCAAAATAGAGGAAACTTGTCCATCTAACAAGTATTCAACCAATAATTAAAAATGCATTGACCATCAAGTAAATACGTTGCCCAGACCCAAGTTAAAGCACTCAGAATGGAGTTAAACTCAACCAACATCCAAATAAATCGGTCCTCCATGATAAACTCGACCTCCACACTCTTTAGCTCAACCACCATTGTAGAAAATGACCTCTACAGTACTTAACTCGACCCCACAAAAGAATAATTCTCCCCAATACAAGAAAATCGTCCTCCCAATAGCCAACTCGACCCACAAATGAAAGAGATCTCGTCACCACCTAAAACTCAGTCACAAGCAAAAGAAACTCAGCTGCAAGAAGATGATCTCAATCACAATAAAGCACCGTAAGAAGATATGGATGATCTCCTCCCAATGGACCATCTAGGGTGAATAGTCTCACCACCAAAACCAATCTCTAAATCTCCCTTAGGGTTTTCGTCCCAAGAGTCACAAAGCCACAAAGAGCTCTCTCAAAGCAATTTTAGAAAATGTCAAGTCAAGAATGAGAGAGGGCACCCCCCTTTTCCCTTTTATTTTTTCGTTGACTCTTTTGTGACCCTTTTACCTTTTAATTAATTTAACTGATGTTTCATATTCTTACTAAGTCACTTTCGGTGTTTTTTCCCTTCTTCTTTTTTTAATTGTCTAATGTCATTTTGTTAGGCACTTTTCCTCTTAGGAAATTAAATAATTAATTAATTCCCTTATTTACTGACTATAGCCTACGAGAATCACTTAGGCTACTATGTCCATGTCCCCTGATCACTCAGAAGGGAACATGATAGATAGTAGGTGTTGTGGCCCAATTTTTCTAAGTACTAGCGTAGAGATGAGTTCGGTAGAAAACATATTCATGGATGTCCTCAAGTCATGGAAACCTCAGGACATGGATCTGTGAAGGCTTGAGTACACATAACTAAAAAATCATCTCATCCATCCTCTACACCTAGTCTCTCCAACCCTTTGAGTAAGTTTCTAAAGGTACATGTCCTTTTGTACAAGTGGGTTATAGCTAGTACATTACCTAGTATATTCCATACTTTTTTGTAACTACTCTAGTTTCACATATATATATATATATATATATATAATTGTTAATTTGGGAGTTATGAAGAACTAGGAACTATCATGAGTTATGTGTGTGACTTGGTATGTAATGTTTAATCTACTCATACATGGAGAACTATTATGCTCATGTGCATGTGATGTGATGTGTTGTATATAGATGATTTTTATATTGTTATATTTACTATATTTGTTGTTAGTTATGTTAGCTTTAAGGAATGTGATTATAGAATAACTAATGGAATACACAACCCTACTAAATATTTAATACTTTGCACATTATTAGCATGACAACTATTATTTGTTCCTCGGGTGATACCTCCTTCCTTCTTGAAGGTTGAAAATATTGATGCACTAGACTACATTGATATTGTGTTGGACACCCTCTGAAGACCCCGAATCTATCATGGAGTCAACAACAAAAATAATTTTGTTAACCAATAGAAAAATTTATTAATGTAATAACCGACACTTAAAATTAATACAATTTATTAATTTGAATAGTAAAATTTAAATTTATTACTCAAAAAAAGAATAAATCTATTTATTACTCAATAATTAAACTTCTAATTACATAACCAACAAGATTACAATTCACTAGTGTAAATTCCAACAATGCAATTACTAACTTAAAATAACCAACATGATGAAACATACAAAAACAAATAATGAATTAACATTTTTATGAACCAACTAAAGAGAGAACTCATTCATCAATAGATCAATTAAAATAAAATAAATTTTACATATGAGTTCCCATCCCATACAATAGACATATCTAATAGGGTGCATAAATCTTGAAATTGAATTTGAGGTTAACTTAGAAAAGAAGACAGACACACACCAACTTCCACTAAGAAACAACCAACTATTAGTATCAGGGTTGGGAAACAATTTAGGGGACAAATCTCTCCTCCCAACCAACCCCTCAGTAAAATATAGAGAAACCCCATGCCCTCTATCACTAAGTTTATACCTACTAAAAATCATTGACTCCCCTGCCAACTCCAAGAATAGTGCAATTCCCTCAACTACCTTAACTTCAAGTTAAGATACCATAGCTCTCTCTCATGGAGCATGGAAAAACTAGTTGAATGGAACCCCAAAGTAGTTCTCCACTCCTCACTAAGAACCCCATTTTAAACACACAATTCAACCACCAAAAACATTATTTTATTATCATAAGGACCTCCACTTGTCATCCCATAAGAAATCTTGTGCATTGATCCTTTTTTATTTAGTTTAATTACTCTTTCATTAAGTGTGTGTCTTTCATTAGTATTTTTATTTATAAATAACTTGTTTTTCTTATTTCTTATGCAAGTTCATAACGTTCACTTGAGGTGCATAACAATCACTAAAAATGCACCTATTATTACACTAGTACTATTGTCCAAATGGGGGCATTAATCGTGTGTCCATTAGAGGTAAATCTCACAATTGCACTATTGTACAAGCACAATGAACCTTATAACTCCACATGTTCTTGATTATGTTTACCAAATGCTTAATATGTAACATACACACATAATCATGCATCAAATCATATCACTTAGAGGGTTCACCTCCTTCCTTCATCTTCCACACTATTTCCGATTTGTATCATTCACAACCAGTGACTTAACATCCTCAATCCTTGAATGGTCACTCTCACCATGACACGGGTCTCTCTATTTCAACTAGTATATGAGTCACCCATCATGATGTGACTGCAACAAACATTGAAATTCCATCATCATAGCTTCAAGGGAGTGTAAGTATAACTCCAACCATATCCACGACTGTTAGCATTAGGGCTCTCTAGCCCTCTCATCCTCTACAAATAGCTTTGGACCCAACCCTAGAAGGTACACAAACCCTAGGAATATGGAAGGCATGTTGACCTTTAAGCATCTCAAAATCCTAGTCGCACCCTCCTCATTAGGCACTCAACCTCAAGTATTGAAAGTCCATAATCACAACTCCTCTAATTAGTATAACTCTAGCCATCTCACAAATTTTTGGCATCATTAGAGGTAAAATAACCACTTGTATAACATCAATGATTTAGTTTTTCCCCAACACATAATATGTTTATTATGTGGAGATCTTATGTCATGAGTATGGGATCCCACAAGATCTTTACTAAAACAAACTTCTAGGAACATGGAGTGGCTCTCTTGTCCAACACTCACTCACACCTTGAAATCAAAGAATTAGTTATAGAATATTTTAGATCCTTGCCACCTTGTGGAAAAATTGTAACTAGCATAAAACCACATGTTGTCAAGTGCATGACATCATAAGTAACATAACAACTTCATGATATTGTATAACCACATGCTAACAATTGCATGTCATCGTGAGTAAAATAACATCATCATTTCTAACACATACTTTTTACTATGTCATTATGCACCTACATAATCATAATCCATATAGCATCTTACATGTGTCATTCAACATGATATATGGATTAGGTAATATCAAAAAACCTCTTTTCAACACATCATGTTAATGGCTTCTAAAAACATGATAATCAACACATAACATTTCATGCATGGAAACCTAACGATTGGTAATGCATAAGTGCATAAGCAAATGAGAAATAAAGATATAACATCTAGAGCCATAGAAAATTCCATCCCAACATATTAGTCTAGTATTTGGATATGTTCCTACTAGGATCACTCATCCTAGTTGACTATACGAAAGATGGGGCAATCTAGATATTAAATTTGTATTTCCTCATTGCTTTGTATGGATTCCATTGTCATTTTGTGTTATTTCTATGAGTGTTATAACACACACACACACACACACACACACACACACCATTAAACCCAAGAGGGTGGGTGGTAGAGGTGGAGGTTGAGGGCGTGCATGTGATTTGTAAACTATCGAGGATTTACCATTGGATTGTTTGTCACAAAATATATTAAATGCTACTACAAAATATTGTGAGAATATACTATATTATGTAATGTTTGCTTATGATTAAAATGTAATGTTGAAAACATATCTCTCAAAATATTGAAATGAATTGAGAAGATAAGAGAGAAGATAAAGTCACAAAACAAGCACATCATCAACTCAATGAACACAAGATGTATCCTAGGAAACCTAATGTGCAAAAGCTTAGCAAATAGATTAGGACCATGCCCTACTCTTTTGTCTTCATATAAAATGCAAGATAGAATTAGAGATGGACCCACTATGGATTTATAGTAGACATTGGGGCCTAGATGGATACTATATGACCTTCTTCTTCCTCTATTCTAATAAAAAGTATTACTCCTTTGCTCTACTCAATAGCGGAACAATAAATCATTACATAATGAATTGAATTGACCCTTCCTTTCCTTGCAACTCATTTTTTAACATGGCATGATAGTAGTTTAGAGTTAGGGTTGGGGTCAGGGTTACACCCTCTAAAAATCTCTTCAAAACCCACACATGACTAGCTCCACATGTGTGAGTAATGAGAGGTAACTTGACATCCACTTGGTACTATGGTGGTCAAAGCATAGGTCAACTTGGATAAGTATAACTTCCTCAGACTAACCCCAATTAAGTTTCACTTTGAACCATTGGAAACCTCTTGACAAGTAGAGCAATTTTAGAGGGTTGGGAACTTTGTTCACATATTTTTTACCCTAAAAAAATTGTTTAATGTCCAAAAAAAGTTCAAGAAGTTTCAAGACCCCAAATCACCAAAATATGATATGTCCTTGAAATACGCTTGACAAGGCCAAGGCTCTAATTTTCCACCCCATAAAGTACCAAACATATGACAAATTATAAAGTAATCTATTTTGAATCATCATGCATTTGTGCAAGTCCCTCACAAAAATTAAAGATATGCAAAAACCCACACCCTTAACCTTCAAGAAGGATACATCCTCATGGATGCTCTAACTATTAAAATTTATTACATGATAAAAACATAATTCTTTTTATTATTACCTTGAAGTTCAAATTTATTAAGCTTCCAAAAAAATTGCAATGTTACCATAAGTTTAAATGATGTATTGTTGTCATAAATAAACTTTGCAAAAGGTTATTAATGTTTAAATTTGAAGTAGAGCTATAAACAATATAAAGCTTCCAAAAAAATTACAATGTTACCATAAGTTTAAATGATGTATTGTTGTCAAAATAAACTTTGCAAAAGGTTATTAATGTTTAAATTTGAAGTAGAGCTATAAACAATATAAGTATTTTACATTTCAAAATGTTCTATGGATGTCAAAAAAAAATTGTAATTTTTTTTGTTTTATTCTATATAATATTAAATAATTACAAGTTTTATTAAACACAGTATCAATATTTTTAACAACTTAACAGAAACATAAAGTTAATGAAAGTGCAGTTTATTAATTATATAACAATTAAAAAATATAAATTGATAAGCGATTCAATTATTATACTAGTTATGATATATATAGGAGCTTGAACCGGAGCTCTGTGGTTATGGAGCGAACTTCCCGCACGTGGCTGCAGTTTATTTTGTACCTCTCCTTTGCCTGCAGTTAAACTCCGCTCCTTCCTGTTCCCAGTCTAACCCTTCCCCCCTCCCCTTCCTCGGCGGTCTACCCCTTCCCTCCGGACCATGGAAGACCTCCCGATCACCGCGCATTTCACAAACGACATGGAGACAGTTATGAAAGACACCGTGGCAACAAATTTCTTGGAGGATGGAGGACCACCCGTACAACTGGAGAACTCTGGTGACTTACTTTTCGCTCCTCCCCAGGCCGAACCCTTTTCCCCCCCGCTACCCACTCTTCTAGATGGACTGTTGTTCAGAGATTTTCCAGAATCGTGGGTGACCAAGCCCACAAGCACTCCTGCCTGTGCTCTCCCCCCGCTAAGTCCGCCTCAAGCTACTGACCTAGAGTGGGTAAACTCCATAATAGGAGGTCTCACTTCTTCGGAACTCACCCGCCTGGGCCACCCCTCCAGCGAAGGTACCGACCCCCTGGTCTCTTCTAAGTCAGGACCATCTGCGGTCCCTTTCTTCTCTTGCAAGGATTTTATCTCTACCCAGCTGGAACCGAATGAGTATAGTGGTTTTGAACAGTCTTTCTCCACCAGAGAACACACAAAGAAGCACTTAAATACTTCGGAAGGAGTTGTCAGAGACAGAGAAACAGGGCCTAGGTTGAAAAGGAAAAGCTTAAAGAACAAAGGGAAAATTGGAAACCTAGTTCTCGGTGAAGACGTGGAGTTCAGCCAGGTCACACTTATGGCAAGCCAAACAATTGTTGGGAGAGTGAATGGCAGGGTCTTCGCGGTAAAAACCATCCGAGATTGGATGCATGATGCTTGGCAGGACGAGCTCGGATACTCACCGGAACTAGTGGAATTAAACAGAAATTGGTATGCCTTCACCTTCCAGAACAGTGAACACTCCAAATGGGTACTAAGTAAAGCATGGAGTATCAACAACTCTCTGATGCTTCTCAAACCATGGAATCCGCTTTTTTACGCAAGTACAGAATGCCTTGACAAAATTCTGGGTTGGGTAAGACTACCAACACTTCCTTTCCATCTATGGTCTTTTGAGTACTTCAAAAAAATTGGGAATTTCTTAGAAGATTTCTTGGATGCAGATATGACATATGAAGAAACAAAACAAAGGAAGGTTGCAAGAATTCTGGTTAATTTGAATGTTAGGGAAGGTCTCGGGGAAGAGATGGATCTCACCTGGGGAGACTACACATATGCCCAAAAATTGGACTATGAGAATATTCCTTTCAGATGTCGAAGATGTCATTAGTATGGACATCTGATTAAAAATTGCAAGCTCCCTCTAAGAACCAGAGGAACGGTATATGGGAGGAATAAATATTCACAGAAGAATGTTGGCTCTTCAATTCCTGATCCCTACTTACAAAAGGAGCAGGGTTGTCAAACGGAATGCCTCACTGAAGTTTTGGTTGAATATTTGGTCCAACCCTGTACAGAGCTGGCTACCATGTTCCTGATCCAGCAAGTTCCAGTCCAGACAGAAGACTCTTCCTTCCTGGTCATGGGTACCTCCTCTAACCTTGGCCCCTCTATTATTGTTTTAATAAATAATTTGTCTATTAAAAGTCTTAAGTGGCTTCTCTCACCAACCCTTCTCTCATTCCCTCACTTATTTTCTCTTTAACCCCCCTTTCCACCTCCTTCCTTGCCCCCTCATTGCCCAGCGCTTTCCCCAGCCTCCTCTTCCTCCCTCTTCCCCCGGGTACAACCAGCTTCTTCTCCTACCCCTGCCTCGAATGAGTCCACTACCTCTTCGACAGACGCCTCCACAAGAAGATATTTCTTAAGATCACAGAACAGAGAACACACAGGAGGTTTAACATTGGACCCAACTCCAGCAGAAAAAACTGGCAGAGGTAGGAAACATTTCTTCTCAAAATCACAGAAGAAAGCCAGAATTAACTTATTAGCAGGAAAACAAGTCTCTATTGAAAGGGCACTTAGAGCAAGGCAAACCCTGGGAAAGGGGCCTTGATGAAGTGTTGTTCCTTCAATTGTAGGGGTTTGGATGGTCCCCTCAAAAAACCATCCCTAAAAAGGATGATTCTCACGGAACATCTAGATGTACTTCTCCTTCAAGAAACCTTAAGGGAAGGGGCGGAAGTTGAAAATAGACTTCCTTTGCTTTTACCGAACTAGAGCTTCATTACTTTGGACTCTATTGGGAGATCTGGAGGACTAGCTATCAGATGGAATTGTCACACTATAAAAGTGCTTAACCATTGGTATTTTGAATCTAGACATGGGATCACAGTCTTCTCAAAAGAACTTGAAGACCCCCTCAATATTGTAAACATCTATGGCCCCTGTCACAACAGAGGCCCTTACTGGGACGTTGTCTTCAACAAGTCCTTCCTAAAATAAAATCACTTAATCCTGGGAGGAGACTTAAATTTATCTTTAGGCATTAAAGAAGTTTGGGGATCCCATGAGAGATCAGACCCCCTCTCGACCTACTTTACACAAAAATTGGATGAACACAATCTTCTGGATATTGAGCTGGTTAAATTCAAACCAACTTGGAGAAACAACAGAGTGGGAGAAGACAACATTGCAAAAAGACTGGATCGTTTTTTGATAAAGGATATACTTCTTGAAAAATCCTTTCAACCGAAACAATGGATAGGACACGGGGGAATCTCAGATCATTACCCAATTTTCCTTGAACTAAGAACTGGATTGGATAAGCCACCCAGTCCTTTCAAATTCAATAGAACTTGGCTCAGTGATGAAACTTTTTTAAAGCTGGTTAAGGAAAATTGGAAATATTATAACCCAGGAAGCAATGAGACGGCAGGTCTACAATTTGTAGAAAACCTACACATTATCAAAGGTAAGACGAAGACCTGGGCACATCAGAAACTGCTAAAAGAGGATATGGAACTGAAGGAACTAGAATCAAAATTAAACCTTATTTCGGAAGAACATGGTGGAGGATTTGATACAACAAATGCCAAACTAAGTTTGCTAAAATTGGAAGAAAGGAGAAACAGACTACTAAAGGAAAAAGAAGATACATGGAGATTAAAAAGCAGAGCCACTTGGCTGAAGAGTGGAGATGAGAACACAAAATTCTTCCAAGTATATGCAAAAGGCAGAAGGTGCATAAACTCAATATGGCAGTTAAAGGATCAAGACAAAAAAAAGGAACATACCTTTGAAGGAATGGCGAAAATTGGAAAAAAGTTCTTCCGGGATCTCTACAAAGCAGAAAACAAGGCCACTATTGAAGAAGTAATTCGAATGGTACATTACTTTCCGGGCTTTACTAGTGAGAAAGATAATAGAATGCTTATGGAAAAGGTAACACTAGAAGAACTTAAGGTTGTATTGAATAGTTTTCAAAAGGACAAAAGCCCAGGACCAGATGGATGGACAATTGAGTTCTTCCTGGGCTTCTTTGATTCTATTGGACAAGATATACTAAGCCTAGTTGAAGAGACAAGGCTTACTGGAAAAATGCCTTTAAGTTTAAACTCAACCTTTATTGCCCTTATTCCAAAGAAGGACAACCCGGACACCCTGGATGACTTCAGACCTATTTCCCTGTGCAATTGCATCTACAAGATCATCTCCAAAGTCATAGCCAGAAGACTTAAGACTGTACTTTCTGACAAAATCTCCTTGGAACAATTTGGATTCCTAGAGGGCAGGCAGATACACGAAGCAATTGGAGTGGCACAGGAAGCCCTACATAGCATAAAGACCAGGAAGCTAAACAGTGTGGTTCTTAAAATCGATCTTTCCAAAGCCTATGACAGGGTAAGTTGGCTCTATTTACGATTGCTTTTAACGCATCTAGGCTTTACAGTTCCATTTATCAGATGGATCATGTGTTGTATTACAACTGTAACTTTCTCAGTCCTCATAAATGGGTCAGCCACAGACTTTCTTAGATCTAAAAGAGGCTTAAGACAAGGCTGTCCACTTTCCCCTCTTTTGTTTCTTCTTGTTGTTGAAGGATTAAGCAGGGCTATAGCAGAAGAAAAACGATCTGGGTCTTTTCCATGCAACAATATTTCCAATACTCTTCATGTAACCCACCTTCTCTTTGTAGACGACATCCTTGTCTTCTCTGCAAGAACTAAAGGGGAAACTGACAATCTAAATAACACTCTGAAACTCTTCTCCAAAGCTACAAGAATGATAATAAACGAAGGAAAGTCTACTCTCACCACCTTTTGTCTCTCAGAAATGGAAAAAAGTCGATACAAACTTCTCTTCCCTTTTGAAGAGAAAATGATTGATGAAGGAATCGAGTACTTGGGATTCACTTTGAAACCAAATGATTACAGAAAGGAGGATTGGTCTTGGATACTGAAGAAATTAGAAAAAAGGTTAAGTTCATGGAGCCACAAATGGCTTTCCAGAGCTGGCAGATTGGTACTAGTAAAATCAATTTTGGAAGCCATCCCAGTCTTTTGAATGTCTATGTCTTGGATCCCAAAAGGAACTTTGGAGGCAGTTAGAAAACTCTCTTTCAGATTTCTGTGGAGTGGAAAGAAAGATACAAATGTGACTCCTTGGGTAAGATGGAAAAGGATTGCAGTCCCAAAATCTTTAGGCAGTTGGGGCCTAAAAATATATACATGTTTTCTCCAAAGCCTTAGCTGCTAAAGGGAGTTGGCGCCTTCTTTCTACAAATAGTCTTTAGACAAAGGTTGTCATAAAAAAATACATTGAACCAAACACCCTGGAGTCTTGGATCAGAAGAACTCAGAAAACTCTCAGAGGTGCCTCAACGATTTGGAAGGCAGTGATAAAATCTTTCTTTGTAATAGAAGGTGGTCTTTCTTGGAAGGTAGGAAAAAAACTCTGAGTAAGGCTAGGGACTGATCCTTGGACAGGAAGCGAAGGAAAACACTTACTCTCAGATCATCTACTAGCCACTTTAAAGCAAAAAGTATTGAACTCCTTAAACTCACTTGCTGACCAACCCTCCACTACCCTTTGGGCTCAAGGGTGGAAAACTGCCTCTACTCTTAATTTAAACACTAATGATTCAACAGAATTGGAGAATTGGAGAATTATCGAAATGCCCTTTTTCGTTCACAAATCAGGATAAGAGAACAAGAAGACGAACTGGTTTGGGACAAAAATGAGTCTAGTATCTAATCTCCAAAGGAAGGATATTCACAGATAATGCAAGAACTCTCAGAAGTTAAACCAGTCTGGTGGTGGAAAAAGATTTGGAAGATCAATGGTCCTGCCAAGGCAAAACTCTTCTAGTGGTGTGTGCTTTCAAATAAAGCCCCAACCTAGGATATTTTACAAAAAAAAAAATTTGTCGGACCAAGCAGATGCCCACTGTGCAAGACAGAGAGAGAAACGACACAACATCTCTTTCTTGAATGCACTTATCTAAAATTGGTCTGGGTAGGAGTTTCATGCACTCTAAAATTCCCTTTTCAGTGGGAAGGCCACACCTTGGAACAAGCCTGGAAGAACTGGTGGGAAAACTCCTCTTACAAAACATACAGATTACTCCCTTTACTGATCACTTGGGGAGTATGGCTAGCAAGAAATGAAGCCATCTTCAAAGAGGCGACTATTTCTCATGAGAAAACCTCACTAAACAGTCTGTCATTTTTCTCTTCCTTTCCTTCAAAAGAAAGATCAAAGAACAGAGTAATAAAAGAAGTATACATAGAAAAATCCACACCTTGGGGATTTTTTGACAGAGCTTCCCAATACTACACATGTGGAGGAGGAGGCTTACTATACTTCTCAGACACACACTACTTCACTTTATCTTCTAGATTGGGAAATGGAACTAATAATTATGCGGAATTAATGAGCCTCAAACTTCTCATGGTTTTTTTCCTTGAAAAAGACTGCAAAAAGTTATCAGTTTTTGGAGACTCAAAAAATGCAATAAACTGGATAAATGGAACTCAAAGATGCAATAATATCAGACTTGCCAATATTGTGGAAAACATAAAATCACTGCAAAACTTTTTTAACTTCTTTCCTTGTCAACATGTCTACAGGGAAAGGAATAAAGAAGCGGGCAGGGCTTCGAAAAATGGCACATACATGGAGATGGACCACTGGAAGATCACAGAGTTCATAAACGAACAAACACAGGAACAACAGAGAACTTTTTTGTAAATGAATGTAAACTCTAAAATTTTTACAAGATTTTGGATACAAAATCTATGAAAGATACTATGCAAACTGAGCACTGTACTCAGTACACTGTAGCATTACAGATTTTTTGGGAATGACTATGTAAAATCCCACGGGATGAAGAAGAAAGAACCACTTGATATGAAGTATGTAGACATACTATATCACAAGAATACACCAAAAGATGTATCTATAAAATGTAATTTTGATTATCATAATAAAAATTACACTTTTTTTTAGGAAAAAAAAAATTATTATACTAGTTATATATTTTTTATTATTTATATTGATAATATTATACATAAAGTTAATAAAAATGTAATTTATTAATTATATAACAATTAAAAAATATAAATTAATAAGTGATTCAATTATTATACTAGTTATATATATTTGGTTATTTATATTGATAATATTATAATTACTAGTTATATATATTTGGTTATTTATATTGATAATATTATAATTACTAGTTATATATATTTGATTATTTATATTGATAATATTATAATTTAAATACCTTTGAGATTGGTCTCATTATAAGGATTATGAGAATGAAATTTTAATTCACGTTAAAAATAATGCTTAAACCACGAACAAACTACCTCCAGTCATTTTTTTTTAAGAAGTTAGTTACATTGATCTATATACAATCCTTTAGCACCATAAGTTCCTTTTGTGTAATCCTCACAAGTCTTATGATGGGAAAGTTGGCAATCACTTCTCTTTCTACATACATGATACTTTTGGGCAGTGCACAAGTATAAATCAAATCAGCTGGTATTTTATTATGATTTTTTTATTCATATTAATCATTAATTTTTATATAATATAATTTATACATATCATGTTGTTTTTATGACATGCGATTAAAAAAAAATTATATCATATGATTTATGAACTTTTTAACAATAAAATGGAATTGATTTTATGGCATGCGATTAAAAAAAATTATATCATATGATTTATGAACTTTTTAACAATAAAATGGAAGAAGACTAGTATGTTTCTTATTAATGTAAATTAATTTATTAACTTTATGACACTAAAATGGAAGAAGATTAGCATGTTTTTTTTATTAATGTAAAGAGGGTTTCAAGTTTAAGATGATAGCATATTAATAAATAATCTTGTAGCAATTCATAAATTTTTTAAAGATAAAAACTATAGTCATGCAAAATTAAAATATATAGTTTCTAATTTTATATTTTTTAAATATAATTATAAGGAACAATATTTTAAAGTTGGGTTCAACAATTTTTATGAAAATATATTTTGTAATTATTATACATTGCATCAATTTATTATGAGCTCAAATATGAAGTAATTTTATAGAATCTTCTAAAATAATGTACACATATGTTATTGTAAGGGAAAAACTACTAATATGGTAAAAAAATGAGCTAAATGTACATATTTCTAAAGGGATTTGTGTATATCATTTTAGGAAGAGAACCAAGTGTAATAGGAGAGGAGACTTTTTTTGGAAAGAAAAGAACCAAGTGTAATAGGAGAGGAGGCTTTTCTTGGAAATACATTATTTATCATATCCTAGTGTATGAACATTTATGTCACATTAGTACTCAATTAGCTATACATCTATGCATGTATCAAGTGCAATAGGAGAGGAGGTTTTTTTGGAAAGACATTATTTATCATATCCTATTCTATGAACATTTATGTCGTAATAGTACTCAATTAGCTATACATCTATGCATGTATCTCTTATTTTGCAGAACACAATTCCTTCTTAAAATTATTCAAAACATAAACATTATTATTATTGTAAATTATTTTATAATAAACAATTTTTTCCCAAATAAATTAAAACTTATAATATAATGCAAACTACTATATAGTCACAAATTTATATACTACTATATACTCACAAATTTATATAATGAAAACTATTACATATTAATCAATTTTTAAAACTTATAATATAATCAATTTAAAATTTATAAATTAAAATTTATAATATAATATAATGTGTTTTTAAACTTAGAATGTTATTGCTAAGTTTAAAAACACTGAGGGTTGGTCAAAAGAGATTAACTGCAATATCGGAGTCAAACAAGGTTGTCCCTTGTCCCTTACCCTTTTTGGCATATACATTGACAAGTTAGAAGAATGCTTGGAAAAAGCAGGTTGTGTCGGCCCTACTCTCACTGGTATAGTCATCAATCTTCTTCTTTATGCCGATGATATCGTTCTTATGGCAAG
>JASDQU010437614.1:37376-50376 GCA_032191745.1 Picea mariana | reverse complement strand
CATATTAGATCTCATTTTCAAAATATTTATCACACTACCAACCTTCCTAACCTCTTAACTCAACAAAAGTATGGTGATCTTGGAAAGCTTCTCTTAATGCTTTTCGAGCACAGAAACAAAATTCTAAAGAATCACAAGTAATCACTTACTCTCTTAAGGTCCAATAGACAAATTCAGTCTTAGTAGACGTTAATCATCATCATCATCAATACAATCATATGAGAAACTAATATAAACTTACAAATTTATATAATGAAGAATCTAATACATATTAATCAATTTTTATTATGAGAACAATCTTCATAATGTGAAATGGTGGTTATTATTATTATTTACCATGAAAATAACATCCATAATGGATAGCAGTGAAAATAACATCCATAATGGATAGCAATGGTAATAATTAGTTTTTCATCATCATGTCAATTTGCATTTAGTGATTAAATAATATTTTGCATTTAGTGATTAAATAATATTTGTATTATATACAAAGAAAAAAATCAAATTAAATAATTTAAATGTTTTTTTATATTATTAAAATGGGTGTGAATGGTTGCTATGAAAGTTGTATATAATTTTTTTTCTTAGAAAAAATGGTGGTTATTATGAGAACATTCATAATGGATAGGCAACATTATTATTTATTTATTATTAAAACAATTATATTATTCATAATTAGTTATTTTTCATTATATCAATTTGTAGTAGGTAATTAAAACAATATTTATATTATTTATGGAAAAAAAATCAAATTAAATCATTTAAATTATTTTTTATATTTTTAAAATAAATGTGATTAGTCATAAAAAAAAATATTAGATATAAATGCTTTTCTTAGCAAAGAAATTTATATAATAACTCTAGCAAAATCAATCAAAACAAAGGACAAGAAAACCATAACTATCCTAGGAAGAATAACAGAATTTAACACTTCTTTAAATAATTGAGGCTGAATGTTACTTTATATCCCAAGTGGTTGTGAAAGGTTGATGGCCCCTCTCTCTAACATTATATTATTTTCCATGTCTTAATTGGAATTACATTGTTGACGTTCAATTATTTGCTTAGGCCTATAGTCTCAATCTAAGACTTGGAGGTAAAAAGTATAAGTAATGCGCTAGAACTTATATGAATGCAAATTGAACTTACATGAATGTAAAGATAAATGCATTTGTTAACTTTTCAATTCAGTATTTAGAGGTAAAAAGTATAAGTAATGCCTTAGAACTTATATGAATGTAAATGTAAAGAAAACTTACATGATAAATGGATTTGTTAACTTTTCAATTCAATATGTATAAACTAAGAGAAACCAAAGATAAATGGATTTGTTAACTTTTCAATTTAGTAAGAATAGGAAAGGGAGATTCTTTTACATAAGTTTTAAGTTTTGTTTACATTTCAACAATTCTTAAATGTTTCCATTAAAACTTAGAAAAATAATATTTTGAAATTTCTATTTCAATTCTTAATTGTTTTGATTCTTAATTGTTTTGATTGAATAATAGAAATTTTGTGATTGTAATGTTTAAAATACATACATTTTTCAATTATTTTTATTTCCACCCTATACCCACTTTGTATATGTTTTTCATTGTTTCCCATGCATCATTTTGGTGTATATGTTCTTTTGATTTTTTTTCTCATGTAATAAATCATTGCATATACAAGATAGTATCTATGCCATGAGATTTTAATGTTAAGTAGCTTATATCAATTATTTTTTGGCATGTTTAATGCTTAATCATTGTTATTAGTTTATATACTCATTTTATTATGCATACTAATAATTTGCATGTAGTTAAAAGGCCAAAAAAAATGAGAGGAAAATATAATTAAAGTTATAAAAACTATTCTAAAATATTTAATTGTAGTGTATTTAATTATATATTATTTATTGTTATGTTTCTTTGGAGAGTTTAGAATATTAGAGTACTTGGATAAGTATATTGTCTTGAAAAGATGATTTCATATGCACTATTTGGTGCACATTCCTACTATGCATTGAATGGTTGTTTATTTTGATGCTTGAAGGGACATACCAAAATATGTTTGGTAGTCATTGGATGCATATCATCAACTAGGCCTCTCAAACATTAGCTAGTCATGTGTCTATTGAACTGGTCACAAATCTTGTAGCAATTGAAGCACTAGTTTCTCTTTTCTTGTATTGACGTGTTATGTTGATTATTGTTTGGCACCCTTTTGATTGGTCTTTGAATTTTAGAGGAAAATGTTTGACTCGCATGTACACTAAGAATAGCTATATCTATGTGGTTTGTGGGATACAAATTAAAGAACTCTCAAACAAGACATATCCTCTCTTTGGTGTTACCATTTTATCTTGTTAAAGTTTTACAATAAGTAAAAGAATACTTGCTCATCGGGCTATGATCTTGCAACAATTTGGAATGGTTGTTGTGACAAAGACCCAGGTTCATTCCTAGCGAGCATGCTCCTCCCTTGTGTGGGGTTCGCTAGATGTGGTTATTGATTATATTGTATATTGTTGATGTAGTCTTTGGGATGATTATTGTATGGTGCTAACAAGGTACCACCAAACCTTATTCTTCACTTAAGTGCATGAGAGTGGTTCAAATTTATTTTTGGGTTTATCGTCTCTAAATGCTTGTAACGCAATGAAATTTTGATTTTTTTTTATAAATAAATTGGTTCAAAGAAAAAAAAATCCAAAAATTATGTATTAATAGGGATTTTGGACTAACAATTAAAGTGTTGATGAATCAATTGGAAAATGGTATATTTGACTTGATATTCTTTATATAAGAATATTATAATATGAAGAATCACAATGTGTAAATTTAGATTTTAATATGTCCTCTACGAAGAAAAAAATAAGAAATTAAATTATATTTACATGTAATTATGTACTAATATGGATTTTAGAACTTAAAATCACGTATTAATATGGATTTTAGTCAATGATTACTAATATATTGGATCAAAAAGTATATTTAACAAGATTTATTATAAAATAATATTATAATAAAAACAATTACAATGTAACTTTAATCTATAATTCACAAATATTATATTTGCATATCATTGCTAGCTAAAATATCAATTAAATAACAATACATCATGAGATTTGTTTGCTTGCATGATTAAAATGTATCAAGTTTTGACCATAAAACTATTGACACACTTGGGGTCATTCCAAAACAACGTTTAAATTAACATAAATTTTTGGATGGATTCTTCATTCTCAAGTGAAGTGACATTGGTTCATATGGACATACGCTACCAATATGGAGTGAAATGATCAACTTTGTTACTAGTCAACATGCATTGAATGCTTGTAGAAGACAATTGCAAATATAGGTGTTTAACACATAAGGTAAAAGGGGATAAGAGTAAGGGGTATATGTACTGGATCACTAAGGGTTATGCACCTACCAAAATTCTACTTTTGACATCTAAGATGAAAACACAAATTCGAGAGGATCCCCTCTTTATAAAACCCTAGTCGTAACCTTATAAAGGATGAGATGGAAATCCAACATATATTTGAAGATCATTTCAGTGAATTTTTACTTCCCTAAGCTCTGACCCATTATGGGATGCTCCCATGGAGCTTGTCCATCATGGTGTTCCTCAAAGAGTTGAGGCCCTTTAGATAGCTTGAGTTGGACGAATTGGATGTGGCCATGAAGAAACTCAAGAATGAGAAATCATTAGGTCATCATGGTTTTATGGTTGAATTTTATAAATAGAAGTGGCATATGGTAGGCCCTACTTATTTGAAAAATGTACAAAGAAGCTATCAAGAGTAGTGGTATGGGAGAGATGATTAATGTCAAACTCATAAAACTCATTCCTAAGGGTAAAGAGATTTGGTGGGCAGGTGGCATCCAATCACCCTATTGAATGTCTCCAATAAAATTCTATTAGTGGCCAAGATAGTTTGTGAGGAGAAGATAAGTTTCATTAAGGGTGGATATATCCGAGATAATTTTATCACTGCCTAGGAAAGCCTTGAGTGGGCTCAAGACACTGGGAAAAAATCCCTCCCTTAAAAAAATGGTTTTAACAAAGCTTATAATAGAATTGAATGAGACTTCATTTTCAACATGTTGGATTCACTAGGTTTTGGCTCTTTGTATCATTTATTTGTGGAGGCCCTATTCTCCCAGGATTTTTCCTGAGTCAATCTAAATAGTGTGTTATTGGAGTCACTCCATCTCACAAGGGTGCACATTGGCGTTGTATCTCTATATGATTTCAAGCAACACTCTTGGTTACTTGTTGGAAGCAACAAGAATGCAAGAGTAAATAAGAGGTATTTACTTAATATAGTGATTAACTTCTTAATGTCCACTTTACAAATGATTCATCTCTGACACTTGAACTAACCCAACATTTTGTTGAGCGCATGATGTTATGTTTGGATACTTTTGTAGAGGTTTCTAAGGCAATGGCTAGTGAGGAGCAAACTGAGGTTTTTCTTATTTTGAAGGATGCCCCCACATTCGTTGAATCAAAAGTGGAAATAAATAAGACCCTAGGTGATTTGGTATTTGGGCATCCCTTTTGGCATGTAGGTGTCTCTTATAAATCAATGGATGTGGATCATGGGAAAATTTGAAAAGAATCTTTTGGCTTGGTCCAATCTCAACTTGCCACTTGTTGGGAGAATTATAGTTGTGGATATAATCTTATCATTAGGACATTTGTATTAGTCTTCATGCCTCTTTCCTTCCCAATCAGTTGGTAAGTCCCTGAAGCTTGTGCTCCAAAGCTTTCTCTAGGGAAAATAGGGAGGAGTGAAGGGGCTCCCTTCGATGGCTTGGAACGTATGTAACTTACCCAAAGCTCAAGGACGTTTAGGCCTCCCTGATGTTAAAGTCCAAGGGGCATCCCTCACCATCAAATGGGTGATACAAGCAATGGAAGGGGATGCCCCTTTGCAGGTCCTAGTGCATCATCAAATTCAACAGGATCAACACATTGGTGGGATTAAAGGCTTGTTTTAGATTTATGGCATTATCAATCATGTGAAGGCATTTGTGATTACAGGTTCAGTTCCACTTAAGAGGGTGTGGGAAACTTCACAAATCCCTAGATTTTCTCTTGGTGGTTTGAGGGACCCCAATATGATTGGGATATAACATCCCAACCAATTTGGACATTCCAATTTGCAAGGGCTTTGATTAGTCTCTCACCAAATTATGCAAGGAAAAGGTTGGATAACAAAGGATTTTTTCTTTTGGACAAACTTGTGAAATCAAAACATTCAATAGTGCCACATGTTGACAACTCTTAACCATGTGGATAAGCTTTTTGGTGCTCACAAGGTTGTTTTCGAGGGTCTTTGTCTTATGATTCCAAAATGTTGTTCATATAAAATGTAGATTCATGGGGAGGACCACATATGGAAGGATTGGAGATAGAGAAATGAGAATCCTATTTATATCTATGAGATGAAGGATCTTTATGAATTGGTTAGGTACTCTTCTGATCTAAGTACCCATTTAAAGAAACGATGGGAGCTTGGGGATCTAATGGAGCAATCATTGAGGAGGTGTCAACGCATTTAGAAGGTTTGTGCCTCCTTTAAACATAAAACTCGGGGGTGGCTACATCGAGGATTCAATGTCAAGGGTAGGTTGCACAAAGTTGACATTACTAATTATGTATGTACATTGTGTGATAAGGATGAGACACTTCAATGTGTTTTTTGGAAATGTAACCCTATTAGATTTTTTATGGGCATGGTTTTAGGGTGAAACTTGTTCCTCTTTTGTAGCTCCACTCTCATGGAAGGGAACCCTCATAGGGGACACTTGGATGGTCAAGGACCACAACAAATTACTTTGTCATTCAATGTGTTTGGTTGCAACTAGATTTGGTTGGAAATATTGTTGTAAAGTTACATTCAATGAGGTGCCTTGTCCCCTTACTCTAAGGAATTTGTGGGGATTTAAGCAAGAATTGGCTCTATTCCCGAGTTCACCTCAATGCATTCCTTTGTAATGTTGAGTCCCTCTTTATGGGGGATCAGGTTCACATGCTGGCCTTTTTAGCATTTGCAAACTGGAACTTTACTAGCACCCTTGTTCTCTGCATGATGAAGTAACCACCTTGAATACTGACGTATTAATATGTTCTCTAAAGTAATATATGAAGCATTTTCAAAAAATAAATATGGGTGGATTTTTGTAAAGGCAGTTTGTTAGGACCATAGTAGCATAATTTGCCTAAATTGGGGTTTCCTATACAGAAATTTCGAATGCGTACAGAATTCGTCGAACATTCGGCTATGTACGGATATGGACCACCATCCGACCTGTAATGTTTGAAAATTCTGGGCTTCGAGGACCACTGACCAACCTGTAATGTTTGAAAAATCATTATAACGAAGTTATGAACTGTTATAAATATACTCCCCCACCTTGATACTTCGAATCATGATTCATGGACTCGTCAATCTGAAGGCGAAGAATCAAGATCACCCTTGAGAGTCGAATAATCAATGGTATATGATATGTTTTGTTTTAAATTTAAAATATGTTTCAAGTTGCTTTTAATGAATAATCAATATTACATGAACATCTTCAATGGTTGATGTATATTTTTAAATTTTTTAGAATTTGAAAAATACATGTTTTTTAATTTATAAGTAACCTACTAGATTTTATCCATACTAGATTTTTTCGTTACGTATTTTTTCTGTATTGAATTGAATTTGTATCTGTATTCATACACGAATTATGCTACTATGGTTAGGACAACATCACATAAATTTAAGCAACTTCTCAGATTTTAGTGGCATGTTAAAGTAGCTTGAGTTGTACTTTTTAATTGTACATAATCCAAGCAATGTTGTGGAAACTAATTTATTCAAGTCTCTACTTGAATATCTGTAAGATGTAAGCCTCTTGGTAAAACCACCATACTTGAGGAGGCGAAAAAGGAGGGAAGGAAAATTTCAAATTTTAGGATAAATTTCAAGTTGCAGGTTCCATGGTGGTTGGGATGGCTTGGGAGGTGGTCTATCCACAGTATCCTGGTGCCTCGACTAGCTTCTAGTTAGATCAAGTTTTCATAAGCTGAGTGGGGTTTTTTGGGCAGGGGTAGTTTAGTTTGTAGTCCCCTTGGAGAGTGTGCTTCTGATGGTGGCAGACAATATTTTCTAGTCTGTCAAGCATTCCCTAGTGTGTATTTATCCCTCTTGGTAGTGCAGTTAACGAGTTTTAAACCCTGACTTTTGTCTACAGATCAGGTGTTTCCTTGTCTTCTCTTTTATTACCAACTTCTCGATCCTCGGACTCATTAACAGTGAAGAGACCCTGTCTGCAGACAGATTTGATAGAGTAATCGTTCTGGAGTCTTCTTCGTCGTCCAGGTGTACACTTAATGGAAGGTGAAGTCAACACTTTGTTGAGTGTGGATGACGAGGAACTATGGGAAAGGCTAGGCTTCCTTGCATTGATTGATGAGCTCAGTAGACTTAATGCTCTCAACAGTCGGTCAGGTGATAGAACTAATGTGAAAGTTAATGTTGGAGTTTTACCTTTGGAGCAACGCCCTTTAGCATTCACAGATAATGTTTCGAAACATTGTTCGCTGAAAGACACAGAAGGATTGTCTAATGGTATTCCTGTTGACAACTCCTTTGTTAAGACGACACGAGGCCTTGGAGGGGTGTCTACTGAAAGTCAGAGAGAACCCCTGAACATGACTGGTGTTGAACCTGTAAAGAATTCGAGATTGGAGCCATCATACAGGAATAAGCGATCAGTTAAAGTTTGGAAACCTAAAAAGGCTAGACGGAGGCTGGTAATGGGAATGGATATAGGACTAGAGGAGTCCTGCAACTTGGCGTTATGCGCCTTAGTTGGGCGACTAGCCTATCGCTCTCAATGCTCATCATCTGTTGAGGGGTGGGTTCAGAGGTTCTGGAAACCATTAATAGGATATATGCCTGAGATCCTTTCGTTGTCGAGAGGATGGCTGGGATTCTTGTTTAAGAATCTGGAGGACTCTGAATTGGTGCTTTCAAAGTTATGGAGTTTTGATAGAGGTAGTTTAATGCTGAAAAGGTGGCGGCTCAACTTTAACCCCACGACTGAGTATTTTAGTTTTAGACACATTTGGGTGCTACTAACGAGTTTACCTTTACAGTTATGGAACGCTAAAGCTTTGCAGGTTGTTGGCAACTCCATTGGTCGTTTTTTATGTTTAGATGAAGTATCAATGAAGTCGTCTAATAAAAGCATGGCTAAGATCCTAGTCGAAGTTGATGTTCATGCTGGTTTAATGGAAGTTTTGGAGATTGAGTGGCGGGGTCTTGTACTCATACAACGTTTAGATTACCTGGGGATACCTTTCCGCTTTACTTTATGTAGGCGGACTGGTCACTTAAGAAAGGAGTGCACATCTATTTATGGCTCTTTAGCAGATGAAGATTCCATGGAGGACACACATACGGGCCCTGTCTCACAGGATGATGAAGCATCTGGCACTCTGGACTACCCGGGACTCAGCTCAAAGGACAGTCCTACAACGATGGATTCTACTTTTGTTGGTAAGTAGAAACATTATTGCCCCAATCTTTATTTCTCCTTATTTGTGTGGGAGAGGGATCATTTAAATTCTCTTATTTTCCCTGATCAATTCATGAGGAAGGAACAAGACCTTGAAAAGTCTCCCTTAGGATCTGAGAACTTGGTTATGGATGGTGAAAGACCTATGAATCTTGTAGGGGTCTTTCCTAGGGTTTCTTCGAGTTCCATACCGTTGATGAGTTATGAGACTAATGTTTGTGTTCCGGGTTATAGCGAGTCACCCTACACAGATTCTGCATTAGACAAGTTGATTAATGATATGGCTCCTTCTGTGTGTAAAACAGATCTCCCTATCCATATTTCTACCTTCTTGGGAAATATTCATGTGAATAGTCAGTCTGTTCCTCGGATGTATAGGGTCTCTCTTGGGGGCGGGGAGAATACTATATCTAATCATGCGTGGTCACGGGGTTTGGGGTTCGAAGTTTCACCTATCAAAACTAGAAGTGCTTGCCGGAAGGCTGGGGTTAGTAGTTATTGTCTAGATACTACTCCAGCTATTACTGATTTAGGGGCGCTTACAGCATTAAAAGCCCTAGCTCAGGAAAAATCATTATCCTTTTATCTCTTAACATTAGAGGGGTAGAAGGACCCCTGAAAGTGGCCTCCCTTTGTAGACTTATAAAAAAAACATCCCCCAACATTATTTTCCTTCAAGAAACATTGGTAGCAGCAAAGAAGGCAAGATTTTTCATGAATAAGTTAAGACCCGACTAGATGGTTTGTGCTGTCAGTGTTGTCGGTTCCTCTGGATGAATTCTGACGTCTTGGGATCCGAACAATTTCAATCTTGATCCTTTTCTCACTAGTGGTGGTATTTTTTTGTCAGGATTATCTCTTATGGACAACAGAAAGATTTCTCTTCTAAATGTATATGGACCTTATCAGGATCACAAAGTTTTTTGGAACTCCATGAATGGTTTCGGATTGTTAAAGCATAAAGACTTAATTTTGGCGAGTGACTTAAACTTTTTGACCTCGACTGAGGAGGTTTGGGGCCATACAACACATGTTGACTCTATGGCGGGGTTTTTTAAGGATCTTTTTGTAAAGAACAAACTTGTGGATATAATGCCAGTCGAGATAGTTCCTACGTGGTGAAATGGGAGAGTTGGTAATGATAGCATAGCAAAAATACTTGATCGTATTTATGTTGTGGAGGGCCTAATTGTTTCTTCACAGAGGTACAGATCTTGGGTTGAGTTCCCATATTTTTCAGATCATGCTCCAATACTTCTAGAGATTGGGGTAGGGATCCCGACAGTGGCTTACCCGTTTAAATTAAATCCGGTTTGGATGAATGGTGAATCTTTTGATGGTTGGTTCGAGATGTGTGGAGTGATCCACGCCTACTTTTAATTACAGGAGCACAAAGGAGATTGGTTGGCAAGCTTTCTCTTTTGAAAATGTGTGTAAAGCATTGGGCCAGGGAGAAACGACAATGGGAATAGTTAGAACTAACAAAGATTGAAGCGGCAATTGATGACATTGACAAACAGGTGTTGCTAGATCCATTGACTGATGCTTCGGCTCAAAAACTAAGCACTCTTGAAGTTGATAGGAAGAAATTATTATTGGCAAAGGAAGAAATGTGGCGGCAAAAGAGCAAGGCGATTTGGATAAAAAGTGGTGATAAGAACACAAAGTTCTTTCATCATTTTGCAAGTTATAGAAGAAATAAAAAACATATTTGGGAGGTTAAGGATCAAAATGGAACCACTTTTTCGGAACAACAAGACATGAAGAATGAAGCAATTAAATACTTCAAGACTTTTTTTAGTGAAAATGGCCAGAATGTTATTGAAGATCAGAGCAATTTGGTAAGGCTCTTCACAAACATCGTGACCGAGGAAGATGTTCATATTTTAGAAAAGTCAGTGTCGAAGGAGGAAATCTTTGAGGTATTACGGGGTTTTGCCAGAGACAAAAGTCTCGGATCTAATGGGTGGACAATTGAATTTTTCTTTAAATTTTTTGATCTGGTAGGTCAGGATTTGCTAGAAATGGTTGAGGAATCAAGAGTCAGTGGCGAGATTATCACTCTGATTAACTCTACTTTTTTAGCCTTGATCCCCAAAGTTAATGGTCCAACCACTTTCAGTGATTTTCGCCCTATTGCACTCTGCAAATTATGTTATAAGATCATAGCTAAAATCATAGCTAAGAGAATCAGGTCGGTTCTATCTAGAGCAATATCCGAAGAACAGATGGGTTTCCTCAAAGGAAGGCAAATTCTTGATGCAATTGGCACTGCTCAGGAGTGCCTTCATAGCATTAAAAATAAAAAGCTCCAAGCCATTATTCTGAAGCTTGACCTAAACAAAGCCTATGACTGTACCAATTGGGATTTTCTACAATTAATCCTGCTTCAAAGTGGCTTTGGGTTGCCTACAGCTGCTTGGATTATGGCTTGTGTCACTTCTACGTCATATGCTATTTTGATTAATGGAGAGGCTTCTGATTTCTTCAAGAGCAGTAGGGGACTTTGTTAGGGATGCCCACTGTCTCCATTACTCTTCATTTTGGTTATGGAGTCTCTCAATCTCTCTTTAAAGAGAGCGCAAACTGAAGGATTGCTAACAGGGATCAAGGTATCGAGATTGTTTAAGGTCTTGCATCTATTATTTGTAGATGACAATTGATCATGTCAAAATCTTCTCTCGAGGAATGGGAAAAAAATCGAGATATACTTCTTGTTTTCAGTCGAGCATTGGGTTTGGTCATCAATGTTCAAAAGTCTGTCTTTATGTATGCGGGTGTTGATCGAGTTTTCTTATAGTCTTTAAAAGATATATTATCTTTCTCTTGTAAAGACTTAGCAGAGGGATTCAATTACTTGGGGTATTTGATGAAGCCAAATTGTTACAAAACAACAGACTGGCAGTGGCTAATTGACAAGTTTGAATCCAGGATCAATCATTGGTGCAATAAGTGGCTATCCTTGGGGGGAAGATTCGTTTTAATCAAAGTTGTTTTAGAGAGCCTTCCGGTTTACTGGTTGACCCTAGCACATTTCTCAATGGCGACTCTTAATAAACTCTGTAAGTTGAGTTTTTCTTTTCTGTGGAAAGGGAACAAAAATAAGAATGGTTATCATTTATGCAGTTGGATTTCTATCTCTAAACCGAAGCTATATGGAGGTTGGGCCCTCTAGAACATCTTTGTGTTTTATAGGGCCCTAGTATCAAACACCTTATGGCCCGCCTTGATGAAGGTAGGTTTATGGAAAAGAGTGATTAAAGACAAATACATTTTGCATGGCTCTATCTTATCTTGGTTCCGTTCTGCGGATACTTTCTCCTCTTATGGTTTGCAATCCTGGAAAAACATTAGAAATACTTTGCAAGTGATCCTTCACTGGATGGTCCGGAAGCCGGGTTCGGGCCACTCAATTTCAATTGGGAGAGATGCAATTATAGGATTGGGACATGACTCTTTCCTTTCTCAGGAGATGATTACTTTCCTTAACTGTAAGAACATACATCTATTATTCTAGGCAAGTCAACTTGAGGCGCGAGGAGTGATGATGCAAAATTGGGTCTGTAGTACCGAGTTGGGCCTGGAGGGGGAACTTGCAGAGGAATGGGATTCTTATAGGAGAAAATTGTTAGACATAGGGATCTTTTTAGTGAACAGACCGGACGAACTTTTATGGAATGGAGGTGATGCCTCGGGCCAAATCTCAGTTAAAAATGTTTATGAAGCTTTGTCAAACAAGCTCTGGAGTTATAAGATAGGGGGATGGAGGAGATACTTATGGACTTGGCACTGCCCATTGGAAGTTAAACTCTTTTTCTCGTTAGTAGTTGTAAACAAAGTATTAACTTGGGAAAATCTACAGAAAAAAGGATGGAAAGGGCCTGGAAAGTGTTATTTATGCAAGGTTAAGGGAGAGACAAGCAACCATATTTTTGTTACCTGTTCCTTTACTATTACAGTTTTGGAAGAAGTGAAAAAATTACTAAAATTTACTCATGGCTGGGCTGGCACTTCGGTTATTGAATGCATGCAAAATTGGTATTCTCAGAATTAGAATTATCCATACCTTCTAGCACAAGGCTGTTGGGAGCGCGGAGCGGGAGCGGGAAGCGCATATTTTCAAAAATCTCCGGGAGCGGGAGCGTTTCGGGAGCATTTTTTATATAATACATAAAAATATATATATATTGATGCATATATATATATATATATATATATATATATATATATAAAACATACAGAATGTTGAATCAATTGCAAAAACATGAAAACATAGATATAAGATCATTTAACTAATTGATTAGTGATGAATCGATGATCATTAAAGCATCAACCATTTAGTACATCCTACATAGTACATAGCATACTACACATATAACATCAATCATAAACATATGTGGGACTCAACATTAAAGCATCATAAGTTATAACAT
>JASDQU010437614.1:5853-20610 GCA_032191745.1 Picea mariana | reverse complement strand
AACAAAATAATAATAATAATAAATTAAAAAATAAAATTAAAAACGTTTAAAAATTAAAAATTGAACAATAATAATAGAAAAATAAACATTAAAAAATGTTAAAAAGTTAAAAAAAATTATAAAAAAAAATCAAATCTTAATTAAATGAACAAAAATGTGGTTATTTTGGGGGATGGTGATTCTTAGAATCACACCTTCCCCATTCCCCGCCATCTAGGGTTAGGTTTTTTTCATGCTTCAACCCCCAATTAGTGTTAGGATTTGGACCTTATAGAATCTTCTTGAAAGTCCACATGTGGCTAGCCCCACATGTGTGAGTAATGGGTGATGACATGTCATCCACTCAGTACCATGGTGGTCAACAAGGTAGGTCAACTTGCAAGAGACATAACTTCTACATATGAACTCTGATTCAGGTGATTTTTGCACTATTAGAAAGGTGTTGGTGTGAAAAATAGTGTCGAGGGGATAAGATCTATGATCAAAAAGTTTTGATCCCCAAAAGTGTTGTTTGATAACTCAAAATGGATCTGGAATGTTTTGGACCCCACATCTCTGAACATAGGCCTACCACTAAAATGTGACCCGCAAACAAATTCCTCCAATTTTTCTACCCATAAAGTACCAATATAGATGACAAATTTTAACATGATCCATTTCATATCATATAACCTATGAACTTCAAATGGTAGAGAGTACGACGTTTCAAAAGCTCCACAATGTGCTCAGGGTTGAAGAGGAAATTTGGAGGCCCAAATCATGAAGTTTGTGGCTTAATTCTGGTGACATAAATACATCATTATTTCATAAACAAGATAAATCAAGAACGATTAAATATAATGTTAAGGAGATATCCAAGGAGGATGGACAAAAATATGTAATTTTCCAGCAATAAAGGATGCAACCAAGACTTATTTTGAGACTTTGTACTCTTAACAGGAAAGGGCTGATCAAGAACTTACCACAACTATGTTGGAAAACATTCCGACAATCATTACCCCTAAGGATAATGTAGAGTTTCTAAAACCAATCGAGGAACCAAAAATATTAAATGTAATTTGGGGCCTAGCTCCTAACAAAGCCTTGGGCCTTGATGATTTTTCTACACATTTATTGAAATCCTATTGGAGAGTAATCAAAATTGACTTAAATAGAATGTTGCAATTTGTCCAAAAATCATGCAAACTAGGGAAACACAAACTCCTCATTTCTCCCACTTATTCCAAAAGAAGTAAATCCTTCTTCATTCTCCAAGTTTTGACCAATCTCCCTATGTAAATCCTCTTACAAGATCATGAAAAACAGGTTGAAACAAATTCTTCCCAAAGTCATCTTCAACAATCAAGATGTTTTTGTGTAAAGGCTAAGATAGTGGACAACATCATCATGGCCCAAGAAGCTATCCACTCAATCAAGGAGAAGAAAGATAAGGGAATGATTATTAAAATCGATATGGAAAAATATTTTGACAGTGTAAGACATACGTTTTTGTTTGATGTGCTATTTAAATTTGGATTATGTCCTCTTATAAAATGGGTATCATCATGCATCAACACCCCTTGGATCGCCCCCTTGGTAAATGGGAGGCCTTCCTATTTATTTCTAGGGAGTCATGGTTTGAGGAAATGTTCTCTTCTCTCCCACTGTTATACATCATCATGGAAAATTCCTTTAGCGAAGGATGGAGGTAGAAAGGATTTATGGAATATTCTAGGAATCAAAATAGTCCAGGGAGTTAAAATCATGAATCACTCTCAATTTGTTGAGGAAACCCTTCTCCTAAGAGGAACATCTACCATCATTGCCGACAGATTTAAATAGGGCATGGATCTTGTTATTAGAACCTCTGAAGGCAGAATCAACAACTTAAAAATATAGATCTTTGGTTGGAATATAAGCTCTCATATTCTACATTTTGTCTCCCAAATTTTGTTGTTTCCTTGTCAAGAATCTTGGACTTCATTCATATATTTGGGAATACCCTTATCCCTAACAAACCCAATGAACTAGTCCTGGCAAAGTTCCATTGGAAAAATTAAATTTGAATTCCATCAATGGGGATATCAATGGTTGAATCCTATAGGTCGATTTGTTTTAATAAAATATATTATTACAACTCTCCCAGTTTTCCAGTGCTTTTCTATGTTATCCCTAGTGGGAATTATGCATCAAATCACTCAAGAAATCAGGAAATTTTCATGGAAAGGATGGAAATTGAATACCAAAAAGTTACATCTAGTAAATTGGAAAGATAAAGCTCTGAAAGACAAAGGAATATTAGGGATCAAAATCCCATCTCTTATGAAATTATCCCTAGGTGCTAAACATATTTGGAGGATAGTAAACGATAGATTGGAATTGTGGAAGAAAATATTGCGCAAGAAATACTTTAATCGAAGTCATAAAACATGCATCGATGGATTGCTAGACAACCAAAAAGGATCCAATATATGGAATCTTCTCAAAGCTGTAGAACCCATAATCTAATCCAAAATAACTTGGATTCCTGGCAATGACAAGGTGATCTAAATTTAGAAGGACAACATTTCGAGAAATCAACCCCTAGAACAAAACTATGATTTGCTCCCTTTGAAAACATGGATGGAAAATCATAATTTAAATACATCGTTTGATATTTTGATATGGTCTAAGAGTTATGGTTGTTGAAATGGTTGGTCACTTGGATCACCTCCTTCTCATCTTACTCCCCTAGTTTCAAATATCCTTGTTTCTCTCAAGGGATGTGCTACGTGGGACCTAAACACAATAGACTGAATGGGTTGGGGTGCTTCATAGTATAGGGTGAAGGATGGTTATATGCATAACTACTTTCTATTCTCTT
Organism: Picea mariana; assembly: GCA_032191745.1. Lineage (NCBI taxonomy): Eukaryota > Viridiplantae > Streptophyta > Pinopsida > Pinales > Pinaceae > Picea > Picea mariana. The sequence goes on along the minus strand of JASDQU010437614.1, from coordinate 17,768 downwards.
TCCACAATTCTCACCCATTTGGAATTAGGTTTGGCACAATGTCAGTCTCCATAAAATAAATATCTTTTGTTGGATTATGGTCCATGCTAAAATGATCAGAATAGAAAATATTCAAGAAATGGGAATCCAAGATACTTCATAGCGTGTCTTATGTATTTCTGAAGAGGAATCCACACAAAATATTTTTTTTGATTGCAACTTCACCAAATAGGTCTGGTCAAATTCCTTTGCTAGCCTCATTTAATGCTCACACATGCCTAGCTCATGGAGGGTCATGTTCTTATTGTGGAGAAAAAAATATAGAGGATCTTTCAAGAACAACAACATTCTAGAATGGTTATGGATCACTCTTCCAAATTTTCTTTGTTGGAAGATTTGGTTGGATGGAAATATGGATATTTTCAACCAAGAGATCGATAACCTCAAATGTGTAGTAGCAAAAAAAAAAGGTGTTATGTTGGAACATATCAATTCAAGGAGAAACATAAATTTATCTCAACAATCATTGGATCAGGATGAAGAAGATTAGTTCTACTAATTCTCTTTTCATCCTAGAACATTAGCTTAAGTATTTATAAGCCAAGTATTGGCACCTTATGGTAGCTTCATTTGGATAATAAATGTTTCCAAGACTAGTGAACCAATAAAATATCCTTCATTCTTTTCTTCAATGGAGTGTCTAAAGGAAATCCAGGGGTGGTACATATGAGGGGGGATCATATCAGACCTCGAAGGAAAAAATAAAATAATTTTTTCCTAGGGTGTATGAATAACCACAAACAATCAAGTTGAGGCTTATGCTCTTCTCCAAGATCTCCTCCTTGTAAATGAATCTAATATAAAATCTTTGATTGCCATCGGAGACTCAAGTGTCATTATCAAATTGATGGTTATGAAATCAAATAAGTCAAATAATAATATCATTTCGATCGTTGTTCAAGTCAATAACAAAGTTAATAGTTTGATCAAGGTTTCATATTTTCAGGTCCTTAGAGAATTTAATTCTCAAGCCAATACGTTAGCTAATGAAGCCAACACTCTAAATCAAGGGGTCTTGAGAAAAAATGGGGGGTGATTCCATCATATGATCCCCTAAGCATCCAAGGTTTATCAACTCAATCCACATTTCAACTCCATTAGTTAATATGTGTTCCAACATCTCACATATTGATCCTTAAGTGTGGGGAAGGGATATGAAAGGACACAACCCCATCTCATTTGCATGCAAGAATTAATGTTGTCATTTCTATTGAATTCTTCGCTATGATTTCTCATTGGTGAGGTGGGACAATGAAACAATCCAAGCTTGAAATTTGTAATGGCTCTTGGAGTATGCTTAACTAGTTTGGAACCCATATGGTAAGAGTTTATTTATTTTCCTGGTTGGTTTATTGGAAATTTAGTCTGTAGGCTACTACATTTGCGTTTTTGGTGGATAATTTATGAGGGGATTTGGTTTTTGGAACACATTTGGAATTTAGTATTTGAAATTCATCATTAGGCTCTGACCCTAGATCAGAGGGTGGATTTCATGTAGTGTTTCCCTCTTCCTCTATTCTCTTGTGGCGTTCATCTCTTTGGATTTTTGAATTTAATCAATACATAGATTCTATCACTATGTGCTATGGTTTTTAAATTCTTGGGATATGCCTTTCTAGTTTTACTTGGGATTATATATGTTGGTATTTACAATTTCTGGAAGTATAGTTCTCTAGTTGTATTGTTTTTATAATTGTGGAGTAGAAGATCTTCCCTATGTTCTAGATTAAGCTCTAGTCAGATTGGTTAAAAATTTTCTTTGTCATATTCAACTATCTCTATTTTGGGTTTAAAAATCATGGATTACAAGGAAATTTAGTAGATCTACAAAAATCTTTGAAGGTATGAAGATCCTATCCAATGCAATAGATCCTCTCGTTTCTTGGTGATCTCCAAGGTCCACAAAAATGAGCGTCAATGCGCTACATAGAATGCGACAATTATGAATATCTTGGTCTAGCAAAGGAAAACAAATGATGTTTTGGAAGCAAAGTGTAGTATGTTAAGGAACATGGTCATCAACCTCAATAAATATTCTCACTCCACAACTTCAAACCATAGGATGTTAATCAAATTTGTTCAAGCAAATCTTAGGGAGGAGGAGACAATACATTAAATGAAATATGACATGGACTTTGAACAACAAAATTCTCTTCCTTCCAATGTAGGTCGGGAGGAGGCTAACAACCACCATGTGTTTCACTAACAATTATGTTTTTCAAAGTAATTAGAATATTAGGTGTCTTTTTTAAGCAACACACTTACAAGGACAATTGGGATGTGAAAATTATAGACATTTGCACTCTTTTATGTGACTTACAAGAGTTGTCAATTTTGTATGAAACTCCATAACATTACAACCCTTTTAATACAATATTTCCTAGTTTCAATTAAAAAAACTTTCATCCATGTTTAAATGATCTTTCAGGAACTACCCCCTTGCCTTTATTTTCTGGAGGACCTACTTCTTCAATACTATTTCCAATCCAAAAATCAACATTTTTTTCAACGTTTGTGTCATGTTGATTCAATTTAAATGCATCAACAAGTGTTGTTCTTCTTTCATGTTTTTTAGGTCAACCAATTTGAGACATTTCTTCTTTATAAATTACCTGGTTTTACATGGGAAGAAAAAACCATGAGCAATAGATGAAACACTGTCCTATTACATATGATAAAATAGAGAATGCAATTATTACATTTAAAAATGACATTTACATAACAAAAGTGAAATTATTGCAATCCTTAGAAATTACAAAAAGGTAAACATTCCAATCTCTAACACCTTCTAGTGGTTTAGTTCAAATAGATATGGATGTTTGATTTATCATATCTTCAAAATTTGTACAAGTAGGCTATAAAAATCAACATTTTTGGAAGAACTACACAACTCTCTTTCTCTCTCTCTCTCACACACAAACACACATACAAGAGTTCAATCAAAAAATTAATTACTTAAATTTTCAATTATATTTTTTAATTAAATTAATTTTTTAAATAATAAAAATGGATAAATGAATTTAATAATATAATATAAACTAAATTTATCTTTATACAAAATTTAATCCAAACAATTTTGTAACACAATTCAAAGAATTAATTTTATAAACGAAGTGTTACTGGTTAAGAACATGTGTTTCCTTTTTAGAAATTAGTAGTCAAATTGCTAAGCGGAGAGGGTCTCTTATCCCACAAACAAGAAGGTCTCATACACCAATTTGGTGTCTGGCTTAGCATTGACCTTAAAAATAAATTATTATTATTATTATTATTATTATTATTATTAAGTGTATAAAAAATATTAAATCATTCAATTTTGTAGCATGCATTCTTTTTAAGGTTCATAACATTTAAAACATTTAAAAATCAATCTAAGAAGCCATACAAGACAAGCACCATGGGGTCATTTATGGTTGCTTATTCATGATTTTTGTCAATTTTGAATATGCCATATTTGAAAGACATATGTCATCTGTGTCTTGATTTTTGTGAATTTTAAATATGAAATATGTGGTCACTGTCTTATTTAATATTTTTATATTGTGAAAGGGAAAAGTGTAAAATAATAAGTATGAAAAGAGTAATAATGTAAGAGAATGAAAGTCCATTGCCCTCATTGTCATCATGCTGATTTCATCTTGGATCTCATACCTCAGGCCATTTATATACCTAACAACTTTTTCATCATCTTTCTCCCTCTGTCCAATTCTGATGTTCAATCTTCACTTGAAATTCCCGCAGAATCAAACATCTCTTGCTTAATGCATCAACAACCTTGTTAGCATTACCATAAATGTGTTTAATGACAAAAGTGAAATTTTGCATAAACTCTATCCACTTAGCATGTCTCTGATTTAACTTCTTCTGTCTGGTTATGAACTGTAAAGCTTGATTATGGCTATACAAAACAAATTATTTTGGAACAAGGTAGTGCCTCCATTTCTTCAAGGCTTGAATTATGGTGTAAAACTCTTTATCATATGTGGAGTATTTCCTTTTAGTGTCATTCAACTTCTCACTGAAATATGCAATAGACCTATTATCTTGGCTTAAGACGGCTCCAATTGCAACTCCACTCGCATCACATCTTACTTGAAATATCTTCCCGAAATCTGGCAAGACCAAAATCGGTTGTTCTGTTATCTTCTCCTTCAATATATTGAAACTTTTCTTAGGCTCTTCTATCCACTTAAAAGACTTGTGTCTTTTCTTCACCGTATCCATCATTTGTGCACCAATCCCACTGAAATTTATAATGAACTTCTGATAGAAACTCACTAATCCATAGAAGCTTCTCACCTCAAATATTCTTCTTTGAGATGGCCATTCCTTGATTGCTCTCACCTTTTCTGGATCCATCTTCAATTCATTTGAAGAGATCACAAAACCCAAGTAAATGAGTTATGTCTTCATAAATGAGGACTTCTTCAATTTATCAACAACTTCTCCTACTACAGTCTTCTCATCACTAATGTCAGATGTCTCAAATGTTCTTCTTAAGTTTTACTGAAGACCAATATATCATCCAGATATACAATCACAAACTTACCAATGAAATCTTTCAATACCTCATCCATCAGTATCATAAAAGTACTTGGGGCATTTGTCAAGCCAAATGGAATTACAAGACACTCATACAACCCTTCATTTGTCTTGAAGGTTGTTTTCCATTCATCACCTTCTCTCATCCTTATTTGGTGATATCCACTTTTCAAATGTATCTTTGAAAAAAAAAATCTCCACTTAAACAATCCATTAAGTCATGCATCCTTGGAAAAGGGAATCTGTACCTGATGGTGATCTTGTTTATGGCCCTTGAGTCTGTGCACATTCTCCATCCTCCATCCTTCTTCAGACACAACACAATTGGTACTGCGCACGGGCTCAAGATTTCTCTGACCAATCCTTTTTCCATCAATTCCTGGACTTGTCTCTTTACCTCCTCGTTCTCTTGAGGTGGAAATTTGTACGATGCTTTATTCATAAGGCTTTCTCCTAGTATTAGATCAATGTGATGGATTATATTCCTTATGGGTGGCAATGAATTTGGTAACTCATCCACTACTATGTCAGCAAAATTCTCCAACATCTTCTGAACTTCCTCAGGTAAATCATCCATAGAAGTACTTGTAAGAACAACTATGGGTTTCCTCACCACAACAAAATGCATCTCTTGTTCCTTCTTAACTTCACTCAAGAGTTCCTTCCCACTCATGAGAAGTATACTTGTGTTGGCTTCTTCCTTCACTTTCTTCTCTTCTATTGGTAGCAACATGTGTGTCCTACCATTCTTCTCCAAAGTATAAGTATTTTTTCTCCCATCATGAATGACATTCCTATCAAACTGCCATGGTCTCCCCAACAAAACATGACATACATCCATAGGAATCACATCACACAGAATTTCATGTCTATATCCTCCTATTTTAAATTCAATGAGGCATTGTTTAGTGACCATTACCTGGTGACCTTTCTGCATCCATGAGACTTTATATGGTTTCGGATGTGCAGTTTTTTCCAGCTCCAATTTCTCCACCATCTCCGTGGATACTAAATTATCAGTGCTCCCACTGTCAATTACCACTTTGCATACTGTATCTTTAGCCGTGCAAGAAGTCCTGAATAAACTGTTCCTCTGCACCGGATTTTCAACCTCTATCTCTGGCTTCAAGAGAAACTTCTTCAACATCATAGATCTTCCATCTTATGCACCTTCTGCTTCAACATTCAGCTTCTGAGCTTCTGAAATGTGAGCCTCACCTCCTTCTTTCTTTTTCTTGGGGCATTCCCAAGACATGTTTCCTGTCTTTCCACAGGCATAACACCTTACCTCTTCTCCTCTACCTCTTCCTCGAGGAAAAAATTTTCTTCCACCACTCTGTCTCCCTCGAGAACTTCCTCCTCTTTCTGAGTGACTATGTGTTTTTTCAGTCTCACCATTGGGATTCTGTGCCTTGTCCTGGGCAATTCCCTTTCCTTTGTTTAGACTTCTACTTCTCCTTCGTTGGCTATGTTTTTTGGCCAACTTCTCTTCTGCATTCAGTGCAATCTGATAAGCATCATCGATTGTCCTCACTGTCATCATGTTGATTTCATCTTGGATCTCATACCATATGCCATTTATATACCTCAATTTTTTTTCATAATCTTTCTCCCTCTGTCCAGTTCTGATGTTCAGTCTGTAAAACTCCTCTATGTACTCTTTCATTGTCATTCCTTTCTGTCTCAGGTTCTGCAATTTCCTGAACAAATTTATTTGGTAATATTTGGGTATGAACTTAGCTTTCAGCTTGGCTACCATTCTATCCCAACTCTTAATATTTTGCTTACCTTTCCTTCGTCTGTCATCTTGCAATTCATCCCACCATAGCATTGCATGTCCTTTTAATCTGGTGACATCATGTCTCACCTTCTTCTCCTCATCGACGTCTTAATAGTCGAAATACTTATCCATTTCTCGTATCTAATCAAGCAATTCTTCAACATCTAGATTTCCTTCATACATTGGGATGTCTATATTTGCTCTAGCTCCCAATTTGACAGCCTCCCTCAGCAAGTGTTCCTCGGAAGCATCTTCCCCTGCAGCTTCTTCAACCTCTATTTCTTCGTTTTTTGCATCATTGACGTCTCCAACATAAGGTGCTCTCCTTTGCACTGTCTCCATCGCATCCAACCTTGCACAAAGTTCTCTCATTTCTCTTTCTACAGCTTGATTTTCTACATGAGGCTCTACATGTCTTCTAGGCGGCATTGTGTTGATGTATCTGATACCACTTGATGATATCATCCTACTTCTTTGTCTCCTTACAGAAATCAATTATGTGGCTCTGATACCACTTGATGCACACCCCCCTTCTCTCCTCGGGGTTGCGCGACCTCCTGGTCAAGGATATTTAAGTATCTAAGTTGGATTAGCTCATCTAGCCCTTACTGTCCCCAAACTGAATTAAACACATGCCATTTTATCACCTTCATTGCAGGTTATATGGAACCCACGGGCCCCTTTCCTTAGTGCTTTCAAATCTTGGAATTTCAGGCGTTAGCTCCTTTATGCTAGCCTTCTCCACATGCGACCTCGGCTACGACCTGGGGCTCAATCCCCTAAGTTCTTTGTAACTTCAGGTTTCGATGATCTTAGCAATAGCTGCACCCTTCTTATCCAAACCACGAATCACGAACTTGCCTGGGCGGATCTATGGTTTTAGTCTCTCCCACAGCCAACAGTTGTGATCCGTTCGGACTCCAGTCTTCAGGAGTTCCGCATGTCTCAACTCTACTCTTCTCCGAAGTATTCCGTACTCGAAATATTAGATCAAGTGCCACGTGCCTCTCTTGATCGACAACTGAGATTCGCCCCTTACTCCGCTTCAGGCGACCTCTCTTTCCCCTCAACTCTCTTCGAATCTCATGAACTAGTGACGTGTGTTCTTCCAGATCGACGGTTGGGATCTCATCATTTAGGTTTCTGTGGTGAGAGATCTGTTTAGAAATTGTCGGAAGAACCACAATCTTATTTTTCCTCGGGCTTTTTTGTCCTGAAGATGGATCCTGTTGTGGATCCGAAACATCGACAAGGTTGGGATCTCTTCGCATGTTTAGACTTTGACATTTTTCACCCTTCGACACCCCGAACCTTCTAGTTTACGAATTCCCGAAAGAACTTACAGCTAACCACCACACAACTTCTCCCAAATCAGATGGTCTGGAATGATTCCACTTCTTGTGGGTGGATCTTGATCGTCACTTTGGAAAAACCCTTAAAGGTTCCTCCCTTTTGAAGATTTCTCCCGTTAACTTTTTAGAGCTTGTCTTCCTTCGAACCTTTAACTCTTTAAAGGGTTTTCTTCGACACTTAGTCGAATTTTGGATCTGTGCACACCTTGCAACAAATCTTCGCATACACTTCTGCGAGTAACTTATGGAGCTACTCCTCCTGAGCTTCTGGTTCAAAAACTCTGTCGACGCACTCCTTGTGGACGATATGCACACTCTACATACCAATTCCACGTTATCTCTCCTGAGCTCTGATTCAAATCAGACTCTATCAACACACTCCTTGCAAACAATACACACTCCTTGTGTAAGTTCGTGGAAGAAAAACAAGTGAAAGTTATCTAATGTTTCACAGATTCATACATTCAACAGTATAACTCATACATTCATGAAACACAAAATAATAGAAAAGATTTAAGCAACAGTAACACCACACACTTGGATCAATATCCCTCTGTTATCTTCATTCAAATGTAAAATGGCTACATCTATGACAAAACAACAATAACTAAAATTCAACAACAACTAAATCATAACAATATCCTACTAATTTGCAGCTACCATCGTATCCAGTAGCCTAATCTCCAGCATCCTCATTTGGGCATACAAAACCTCTACTTATACCAGAGGGCTCCTAGGGTTCCCTCCGACTACCTATCTTCTCGAAGTAAAAACTAACTACCCATTAAGCACCGTTATATTAAATTCTAAGAGTGAACTCCCAGATCTCTCGCGATCGTTCAGTTTCCAGCGTTTAGATCTTCTTCAGTTTTCAATCCGTTCAAAAAGATTTGCAGGAAACACCAGTGTTTAAGATTAAAAAATTATTCAAAAGGCACGCTAGGGCATTGAGTTATCTCTCCACATGTGTTTTGTTGATGATGCTCCTACATCATTTCTCTTGGAAAACTCTTACAAAAAAACCAACGAACAATGGATCTATTATTGTCATTGGCCAAACCTGACCAAGCCAGACAACTTCCTGGTCCCGACCAAGTGATCCTTAACCACTCAATATTACCATCCTTTTAAAGGCTTTATTGCATGCAATCCATAGGTTGTGAAACCATGGGATACCAAAACCATGTGCCCCAAACCACCTCTGTTGACCTAACAACTTCGACTCTTTTACCGAGTCAAGTTTAACCTAACGTTCCCCCCTTTAAAATTAACTTGGGGTTTCCCGTGACCAAATCCGACCAAATGGCCAAGTGAGTTTGCACTGCTCACCTCTAGGCCCTACCCCCCTCAAAGTTTATAATTACGGTATCCAAGAATTGGACATGTGGCCTCCCCTATCACCTAGGTCTACGTCTAGAGTTTACTAACAATTTACCCAAGGGTACGCATGCCTAACCAAGTCTTACAGTCGTATGCAGGGATCAAAATTCAACACGTCACAAATCATCAACAGGGGTCTAGACATCCCATAAGTCTTATCAAATAATTAGGTGTAAAAAAATGTTAGTTTTTTTTTTTGAAATTTATATTGGAAATGTAAAAAAAGACCTAAAATCTCATAAGAAGGGTAATATTTCAAATTACCCGTCATCAAAATTTAAATTAATTTCAAATTTCAATGGTGTGTTCCCGACACCTGCAAGCTGCAATGGCCGACACCAACATTGTTAGTAGTGACCCGTCAAATTGATGTAAATTAATTTTATGGTCATTGGTTACGTGGATAGTGGAACTGGTATTGTCAATACCAAAGCCCATGTGAATCGGTAGTCACTAATTATCTCTTCTTTCATGCCTTAAGTGTTACGACAAGTCTGTGCAATTCTAGGAAAAAATTAGATCCCTACACCTCCTCGAGATCTGATGTTATGTTCCATGCTTGCTTCCCATGGAGGCAAGGTTTTTATCTCTCCTTTCATGTCTTAAAAGTTACGACAAATCTGCGCAAAAATTAGAGCTTCATCCAAACCCTAGTTGGTTATGAACCCTAGACGTCGATCAACTGATTTAGCGTATGAAGAAAGTTTAAGACAACTGAGATTAGAGTAGGGAAGAGGCGACATAAACATGGGATTTTTTTGCGTGCATTGCTAGGTATTTTCCGAACAAGGAGGGTTTGTTTTCTTTGGTTTTGTAATTAGCTATGGGTTTGTTTTACTTTGGTTTTTTAATTCGCGGGAAAAAAAAAAGCATGAAGGCAGGGCACGCCAAGGTTTGGTGTGGGTGGATTTTTGGAGGAGATAATGTGCAGGATGTAAAACGAATGATTTTTCATTTTTGGATGGCTAACTTTGCAGGTTTTGTGCTTCAGAAGGGTGGAAATTTTCGCGAAAACAAAAAGTTGGGTATAAGAAATCAACGAAGGAACAATTGACAGGTTTACTTAGTTGCTTGTTGTTGCGCCGGAGAGCCCGTTTTTTTTTATTTGGTGACGTGAATTTGAGAGGTGGAGGGTGATTTAATGTACTTGTTTATTTTTGCGTTCTCAGAGGTCATTGATAGAGAAAGTCGATGTTTAGAAACCTTTTTAGTTTCTTTGGAATTGTTGAGCTATGGGGGAGCTCACATGAACATGGCGAGATTAGACTTCTGTAAGCCAGGAGTTTATGAAAATTATGAGGTTTAAGAAAATTCCAGCAGATTGGAAGTTGTTATGGCGTTGGTAGTACTATAAGAAAGAACTCAGCGAAAGCAATAAGGTATGTTGTTTTTTAGAGAGCCCGATTTGTTAGATAATTGCGCCAACAACGATTTTCCTTAAATGATGCTCTTGTGGAAAATCCCCTCTAATTTCTTGCTTGCCTATTGAAGAAATCTCAAAAAATAGTTTTGCTTAAAATAATTTACAATAAATCATAAGTGTGTCTCAGTGTTGGATGAATTTAATCACTTAGAATTATGGAGTTCATGTGGCAATTATTTTTTTGTTGTGTTAATATTTTTAGCTTCAAATGCATGTGGTATAAAATTTGAATGAATTCAATACAAGGCTACCCGCTTATCACACCCTCTTGAATTAAAATATGTATTGAAAGAGACTTTGCACTGAGCTCTATTAAAAGTTTCCATGAAAGAAGATAAAATCCCTTTGAACTATCTGCGAATTTATCAACATAAGAATGGTGTTTCAAAATAAACATTTTGAGTTACTTTAGTAATCTTAGGCACATTTCCTCCCCATGATATTTCAAATTCTAGTATAATTAAATCAAAATAGCAAGCTTTAGCAGAAGTTAGAGTTGGGATAAAGTTTTTAATAATCCATGGGATCTATTTTGAGAGAGCACAAAGCCTTATATGATTTAACAATTTTAAATGAAATTAATCCCAACAAGAATTAGATAATTATATACTTTTTTTTAATTAAAGTACAATCAGCTTTATAATTTTTAATTTTTGAAGAGTTAGATAATTATATACCCTTCCAACTAAAATTAAGACCAGCCTTTCAATTTTGATCATTACTCTCAACCTCATCCACAACCCAGAGTAACAACCTTCTCCAATCCCATGGAAGCTTTGACCGACTGTAACAAAGCTAAATAGATAGACGACCCCTTAGATAGACGACCCCTGGGATAAACTTCCAAAAAAATAACATCCTCCACAAGTCAGACTAACAGTCCACTACCCATCTAACAGTCCACGATCATCTCATTACATCATCTCGTTCATACATTCCGTCAAACACTTTGCATGCATTGTCTTTCTGTCATCCCACGCACCGCCTTCACTGTTCTTCTCAGCGGAGCTGTCTACACAAGCCACCTCTATCTTTGAGAGCGCTCTTTGTTGGCAGAATTCTCACCATAGTGATCAATCAATTCATTCACTTGCCATTGATAGCGTTGGCATCAACACCACCTGAAAGCACAACCTCCATTTCAGTGCTCGCCCAGATGCGAGGTGACGAGGTTCTAACCATGGACAATGCCTGCGGCAGTCAACATAGATTCCGAGCAATAGGTAATTATTTTCTCATTCTGTTTTCCAGCCAAATGACCCCATTCAAGTCCCACGCCATAATTTTTTTTTTCTCCACGGTCTCTTTGGCCATATATCTATTCTGGAAGCACTTCAAACAGAAATTGTGACCACAAGGAGTAGTAATAAGTCGCTCGGGAAACTGCATGAAAAATGCA
>JASDQU010437612.1:71397-83684 GCA_032191745.1 Picea mariana | reverse complement strand
GAGAAGAAAGTAATGTTTAGAGGTTGATTAACTCTGTATATATTATTTTCATACTCGCAAAATTAAAAATATATATATATCTTTAAAAACCAAATATAGTTCTGGCTCCCAAGAAAGTTCACACTCGATCTCATCCAGACCCAGAACCCTTGACAGTGATAGATAACCCTGAACAGTTGCTCAGGCGAAAGACTTTAGCTACCAGTTCAGTGAGTCATATTCCCCTTCATAAGTCTTCTTCCTTTTCAGAGAAACCTGCTGCCTCTTAAAACTTTAACCTTGATACTTTCCCACAACGAAGTTTGATTAGAACCCAGTTTGATAGTTTCTTGACTAAAATCATCTTTGATCCTACTGTGTTGCAACATCGAACCCCTGAAGTTCAGTCTCCCATGACTAAACCTCAGATCACTCTCTCAGTACTATCCAGTCCCTCCTCGTCCTCATCCTCGTCTTCAGTTGCCACCTCGCCGACCATCCACATTGTCGTTCCACCTCCTCCATTCATCATGGCGGCTCGATATGATCCTCTGGTGTTGGTTGTGCCACTACATGCCATGCCCCAAGACTACCAAACAAGACTTCCACAGTATGATGCAACCAGACCTGTAAATGCCCAACAACATGTTGACAAAACGAATGACTACTTTGATTTGCAAGAAGTTGACGAAGTCGATGTTCAAATGAGATTGTTCGCCCAAAGTCTGACAGGAGATGTCAAGAAATGGTTCAAAGCCTTACCTGCTGCCTCAATCCCCGACCTTGTCACATTCCAAAGAAGTTTTCTTGAAAGATAGGAGGTAAAGAAAAACCCTCTCTAGATACTTTTAGAATACGAGACTATAAGGAGAAATCAAGGTGAGTCAGTGTAGGATTACTGCACCCGTTTTAATAACTTGTACAATGCCATTCCAGCTGAAATTAAACCTCCATAGGGGCTGGTGTTGATAAAATTCCCTGATGGATTCAATGCGAATATGTCATACCAATTAAGAGAAAGAAACTCTACCACCTTAGCAGATATGAAGAAAAGTGCTATAAGTGTGGAGGTCAATCTGTTGGCGAAACGGGCACATCAAAGGTCAGAAAGGAGAGTCACGATCAAAGAAGAACCTTCCACGTCGACCATTGATTCCAAATTGGATTCTATGGTCAGAACATTGGAACTATTGATGGAAAGAGTGAATGTGTCAGACAGAAATCCTCCGAGAGACAACACACCTGCTCCTCAAATTCGGAACCCCAATTTCAGAAGAAACCCTCCTCAAATAAGACAGAGATATTCTAGGGATCAAAGGGACCAGAGAGGTCCTGATTAGCAGATCCAACCTCCTCTGCAGGAAAACTATGCTGATGAAGGAGGAGAAGTGATTGAGGAATCGGAGGACACCCACATCAACCTTATGGAAATTCACGACAACGAAGCCATTTTCCTTACTCAAGAAGAGCAGGAACTCTTTCTGTTAAATCAAATAAAGGTAAGTGAAGAAGCCGAAGATGCAGAACAACAGGCCTTTGAGAATGCTATTTTGGAGGTACACCGGCAGTACAATTTGCGTAGCAAGAAGACAGAAGGGAGTTCGAAGATGGAAGGGACTTCTTCCAAGAAGACGACCCAAACACAAAAGACAGTCGAGCCCAAGAAAACCCCTGAACCTTCTTCTGAGAAGACCATTTCCAAGAAGATTTATGAGAAGAGTAAAGCTGACGCTCCTTTGAAGAAAAACATCACCATTTTGAAAAGACCATCACAGCCCAAATTTTCAACTGTTAATCCACCGAGTACTTCTGAGCCAAAGAATCTGGGGGACAAACCAGAACTGATGAACCAATGTAGAACTCTCACACCCTTTATCCTGGAGGGGGAATTGGCCAAAATAAAAATTCCCATCCCACTCACAGAACTGATGAACAGAGGCGGGTATTGTTCACAGGTAATTAAAGCAATGGCCATTGAACCAGACATAGGCACTAAGGCCTTAACCATTGGATTAGTAACTCATTCGGACACTGTGAACCTAGCTGATGATCACCAAGAACTTCTTTTCGGACCTGAAGTGGATGGTCGGGAGGATACTGGTGAAGTTTCTCTGTTTTATATCAGTCTAAACATACACGACTTGATCTTGCATAATGCTATGCTGGATTCAGGTGCCTCACATAATCTGATGCCTAAAGCAGTAATGGAAAAATTGGGATTGGAGATCACCAGACCATACAAGGATTTACACTCATTCGACTCTAGCAAAGTTAAATGTATTGGTTTGATCAAGGATCTATGCATCACCCTGGTTTAAATCCCTTCGAAAAGCATGGTAATGGACGTGGTGGTTGCAGACATCCCGCCAAAGTATGGAATGTTTCTATCTTGGTCTTGGGGAGCTAAGTTGAAAGGAACCCTACAGCTTGATATGTCTTATGCCACTATCCCAGTGTTTGGGCAACAGAGGAAGTTATATAGAGAAACACTGATGAAGTACATGGTCAGTAGCCAAGAGAAACCTCACAAATACCCCCTTTATTTTGCTCATTCAAATTTAGATTCATTCATCTTGTACAATGATGGTGATACGGAAGAGAAAGATACTCAGCTGATGGAAGATGTATCTAGTCAAGATGAAGGTCCAGAAAGCGGTGAGGTAGAAAAGATGAAAAATGTAATCACTGAAGAATTCCCCGCTGATTTCTAGAGTATGGATTTTGATGGAGCTGTGAGTAAAGAAGGAGTAGGAGCTGGAGTCTGGCTGCATAATCATCGAAACAGGTATTCAGAAAATCAGTCCTACAAATTAAATTTCCAGTGCACTAACAATGTTGCTGAGTATGAAGCTTTAATGCTCGATCTGAAGCTGTTGAAAAAAGTTGGTGCTAAGTAGATAATGGTAAGGGGTGACTCTGAATTAATAATCAAGAAAATTAAAGGTGAGTATGTTGCTAAACACCCGCGCCTAAGAGCCTACAGGAATGTTGTTCTTGATGCTTTGAAGTGTTTTAATGAGGTTGACTTGCAGGTAATGCCGAGGGGACAGAATATTATGGCAGATAGATTGGCTACGTCAGCAGCCTCCTACAAGATTCCTTTCCGCCAAACTCGCCCATACACTATCGAGGTGAAATGTAGACCGACAGTTCCAGATAATATCAGGTACTGGCAAGTGTTTGGAAATGATGATCAGATAGAAGATTTTCTGCAATGCAAGAATGATTTTGAATATACAAATATAGATTTAGAAAATGAAGACGAGAATGTAAATAATTCTGAGTTTGAAATAGATAGTGTGAATACTGTAGATTCAGGAGTAGATACAGTATATTCAAGAGAGTTAGGGGATGACCAAATGGATGCCAATGTTTTACAGTTGAAAAGCAATGTTTTACCTAGAGGACTTGTTCCTTTAGAAGATTTGTTTGACAGTAACGATGTAGCTAAGAAACCAAAAATAGAATCCCATGGACAAGAGGTAGAGGACTGTAATATAGGAACTGAAGAGAAGCCTAGGATGGTCAAACTGTCCAAATCATTACCTCCAGAACAAAAGCTTAAATACATTGAGCTATTCAAATAAAATTCAGACATTTTTGCCTGGGGCTATGAAGATTTGAAAGCCTATGATACCAGCATCATACAACACAGGATTCCCATAAAGGAAGATCAAAAACCATTTAGGTAGAAACTTAGGAGGATAAATCCCAAGTTGCTCCCCCTGATAGAAAAAGAAATCAAGAAAATGTACGATGCCAAGATCATAGTCCCGCTACGTTTCTTTAAGTGGGTCTCTAATCTAGTCCCTACACGAAAGAAAACTGGGGAAATCAGGCTCTATATTGATTTCTAAATTCTGAACAAAGTATCCCTGAAAGATAATTACCCATTACCGAAAATGGACCACCTCCTGCAAAGGGTGGTCGGGTCCGGTAGGATATCTCTGTTAGATGGTTTCTCAGGATACAACTAAGTCCTAGTTCACTCAGACGATCAAGATAAAACTGTTTTTACCACACCATGGGGCACTTTCATGTATGTGAAGATGCCTTTCGGTCTGATGAATGCAGGAGCCACGTTTAAGAGGGCAATGGATATCGCCTTCGTGGAAGAATCTGATAAGTTTATTGTTGTTTACTTAGATGATGTGACTGTGTTTTCCAAATTTGATGATGAACACCTGCGACACCTTAGACGAGTTTTCAAGAAATGTAGAAGGTTTGGAATTTCGTTAAATCCTAAGAAGTTTCTTTTTGGGTTAGAAGAAGGAAAACTGCTAGGACACATCATCTCTAAATATGGAATCAGAATAGACCCCAGTAGAATCGAGGCCATACTAAAGTTAGAACACCCGAGAAACCTCAAAGAACTACAGTCTTTTATCGGTCAAATTAACTTTCTACAAAGATTCATTCCCAATCTGGCCAAACTCCTCCGAAACATTACCAACATGCTTAAAAAGGACGTAAAAATAAAATGGGACTCTGAGTCCAGAAAATCCTTCGAACAAGTCAAACGAGCACTCACAGAAGCCCCAGTTTTGATCAGTCCCGATTTCACTAAAGATTTCTATCTTTTTTCTTTCGCCTCTGAACATACTATAGAAGCTGTATTACTGCAGAAGAACAACGAAGGGAATGAACAACCCATAGCTTTCTTCAGCAAGGCATTAAGAGATGCTGCTTTGAACTACAATATCATGGAGAAGCAAGCTTTTGCTTTGGTAAAAGCCATAAAGGATTTCAGGGTCTACATTCTCCATTCCCACACCATAGCTTATGTTCCGAACGCGGTAGTAAAAGATATCTTGACACAGGATAACCTTGATGGAAGAAGGGGAAAATGGATTGTTGTTATTTTAGAATACGATATAGAGATTAAGCCCACAAAACTGATCAAAGGCCAAGGCCTTGCTAAATTAATGGATGAATCTAACTTCCAGGCTCTTGACATTAATTTTCTAGATGTGGCAGATGAACAGGGTGAGATGGCGACTCCTAACGTTAGAGAGGTATTTCTCAACTCTCCATGGTATGCATACCTTATATTCGTTCTACAAAATTTACAAGCTCCCCCTGGTTTAACTAAGACTAAAGATAGATTTTTAAAGTTGAAAGCTTTGAAATTATGTATTCTAGAAGGAAATTTGTATTAGAAGGACCCTGCTGGTATTCTTTTAAATTGTTTACTGAAAGATGAAGCTGATAAAGTGTTGCAAGACTTTCATGCAGGGAAATGTGGTGGCCATTTGAATTGGAAGGTCATAGCCAACAAAATACTCAGAGTTGGATTTTACTGGCCCACCCTATTCGCAGATGTGCATCAGAAGGTAACAGCCTGTCACCAATGTCAACTGTTCGAAGGAAAAAGGAAACTCCTTCCTTTACCTTTGAAACCTATATCAATTGAGGCCCCTTTCCAGCAATGGGGGCTCGATTTCATTGGAGAAATTCACCCACCTTCTTCAAGCCAACACAGGTGGATCCTTACCGCCACTGATTATTTTACTAAATGGATCGAGGCAGTACCAAGAAGGCAAGCCACTGATTTTTTTACTATCAAATTTCTTGAAAATAATATTTTGTCTCATTTTGGTTGTCCTAGAAAGATCATAACTGACAATGCAGCTGCCTTTCGGTTGAAGAAACTCATAGATTTCTGCAACCGGTATCACGTTGGTTTGGGGCATTCCACAGCCTACTACCCTCAGGGGAATGGGTTGGCGGAATCTTCAAACAAAACTTTGGTGAATATCATTAAGAAAACATTGCAGGAAAGCAAAAAATCATGGCACAATAAGTTGGTGTTTTCTTTATGGGCAGATAGACTAACCACCAAAAGGTCAATTGGGATGTCACCTTACCAGCTGGTCTATGGTACAGAGGCAATTTTCCCTACTTCTCTAGGAGTCCCTGTCATGAAATTACTTCAAGAGGTGCAAGCTGAGCCAAATGACTCACAAAGAATAATCAACCACATGATCCATTTGCAGTAGACTAGAGAAGAGGTTTTCAACAAAACACAGGTCGTCCAAGAAAGCATCAAGAAGATCTTTGACAAACGAACCAAGGAGGATGATTTTGAGCTGGGAGATTTGGTGTTGAGATGGGACGCTAGGAATGAAGACAAAGGAAAACATGGAAAATTTGATAATCTGTGGACTGGTCCGCACATGATCCAGGCTTTCAGGGGAGATAATGTTTTCTTGTTAAATAACGTTGATGGGTCAGATCTGCCAGGAGCACCTATGAATGGCAGAATGCTGAAACATTATGTCCCACCTCAGTAGAAGATTCAGATTTCCACTCTCCATTGTAATTACCACTTTAAATTATCAGTTTTCACTTGCATTTCTGAGTAAAAAACATTAGTTAGTCAGTTGAAGCCCGCAGAGAATGCCCTAAGCTGCTGATCACTGTTTTTCACATTTTTGTTGAGAGTAAAATCAACGAAGGCTGCTAGGCAAAAAATTTCAGAATGACAGGAACCAGGATTCTTGGCACTTCACAGGGAAAAGTACCATCCCCAGGTGGAGCCGCTGTTATCACCCCATAAATTATGGGAATCAACTGGTGACTGAGATATTATCTGTTTCTAGTGTTTTTGTTGACAAATGATTTTTCATTCTGCAAATAATTTGAGGAAAAAGAAAAAAGAAAAAGAAAAAGAAAAGAAAAAAGAAAAAAGAAAAGAAAAAAGAAAAAAGAAAAGAAAAAGAAAAAAGAAAAGAAAAAAGGAAAAGGAAAAAGAAACAGAGGGCATAAAAGAATTGAAATGAGAGCCCCATGTTATAATAGTAACTCGGCCATACCTTTCAAGCATGACCAAGTTCTTTTTAAATTTAATGTTGATAGGGTAGTGAATACATTTGACCAGACTGTCTAATCCTGGTCAGATAGCCATTAGGTTAGATTAGTGAATAAATCTGACCAGACTATCTAATCCTGGTCAGATAGCCCTTAGCTAGAGTAATTTCTTAACCCAACAGTTTAATCTGGGTAAATTGTCCTAGGAAGATTGGTTAGCATGTAGGTTAGTTTCTTTTGCTTCATTTGTTTCACCCCAATAAAACCAGCATGATGAAAGATGTAGCACCATGTCTCAAGTACCTAAAGGATAGTTTGGTCTAAGTCCCTTGGTGGTATCTATGTGAAAATTTTGGGAAAAAACCCATAAGTTGCACTTATCCTAAGTTTTCTTGACACATATTCCTATTTTATATTTCCTACACTTATCATCGGTCCAGATTGTGGCGCCTAGATCTACGGCGCACAGAGAATTTCAGACCCCCCCTAGTGTTCTTCAGTAATAAGAATCGCGCAGATCTGTATGGTCCAGGAACAAGTGCGTTAATCCACGGCCCAAATTTGATTCCGGACCCCCCCGTCCGTTTTGCCTTTAATGGAAGGGGGGGGGTCCGGAATGAGTAATAAAGGACGTGCTAAGATCTATGGCCAGGAAACGGGTGTGTAGATAAATGGCCCACAATGGATTTCAGACCCCCCTTGATGTTCTTCTTTTAACCAAAGGGGGGGGTTTGGAATGAATATTCCCTTCGACGGGCCCCTTGTCATAGGAGGCACAAATCTTGTGGTCCCGAAGTCTTTTCACCATATGCCATCTGATAGCCTCCATCACTCAGGGACGTCATCCTCCACTGATGCCACTTGTTCCGCTTGTTACCAAGTTATGTCCCATCCCATAATTGCTGTCAGTCCCTACTATCCATCCCTTTCCCTTTTCACTCATGACCAGCCCCTTTTGCGACCTTTACCTCCAATCCCTGGCCTCCACATCATCCATCCATATGATTGGGTCACTGTCACTTGCCATCTCACCCCCAAGTGGCCCATTGTCCATTTATTATAGGATAACATACCCGTTATCCTGCTGACCTATCTCCTGTGCCCAACCGACCCCAATTTTAAATAAAACTACCATTTTCCTCCTTCTTTCACTATTCGTTCATCACACCAGAATTTTTACTCCTTACGCATCCATTGTGTTTCCGTCACCTTCATCCACTGTCAGTCGACCCTACTAACCCAGTTTTTATTTGCAGGTACTGTTGCAAGATATGGTGCCAAAGCCAAGACAGGTAGAAGGAGAGGAGAATCCTTTTCTCCTGCCTCCTGTCAACTTGGATAAAATCCCTTTGTTCGACAAAGACCAACTGATCGCAGATACCATTTGCGACTTTGATTTTTTAGATCTCCAGTCATGGCTCCGAGAAGTGTTCCTGGACAAGAGCGATGAAATTGGACTCTGGGAGTCCAATTTTCCCATTTACCTTTTTCCCCAGATCCACCATTTCCCTGAATTCACGTTGAAATGCCAAGCCCATTATATTCTCGAGCAGCGAGCCATCGTATCCTCATCTGGAGACACCCTATTTCTCATCACTCTTGAAGACATTGACCAGATGATGCAAATTCCCCGTGCTGAATCTGCGTCCCCTTTCAATTTAGAAATCCTCACTGAGTTATATTAGAAAATGACTTTCCCTCAAAGAGCTCAGATATTCGAGCTTTTCCTCCCCACTTCCGCTCAATTCCCTTCCACAAATCCCCCTTACCCGTCATCCATGTTCTCCACCAAGGGAAACCAAATCATTTCTTCCCTTTGTTCCCTACTAGGTTACTATTCCGACCAATGGGTAGATGAGCCCATCCTGAGTTTTCTATCCATTTTCTCAAATGATGAAAAGCCCACCACACAGTTCAATTACAACACCTTCTTGGCTGATAATATTCACGAACAGTTCGTGAATTTTGGCACAGAGGGCATGTTCAGATATTCTTCTATACTGGCATACATGTTCGTTTACTTTCAAACAGACAAATTCAATTTCTCCATGCAGAAGATGGACGCAAATGGAAGGCCCCAGCCAGTCACAGCATGGACTTCTCTGCTGAAGCATAACTCCACAGAGTATAGCTTCAAGGTTTTCATTGATATTTTCTATCACCCGGTGGTAAGCATACTGAGCGGCAGGCCCGAGCCACGTATAAACGACGAGGTCTAGAGAATTCTACATCTCTCAGACAATGCAAAGACAGGAGACTGGTACCTGTATCAAAACCATACTGAGATCAGAGTTTTAGGGTGAGAAATGGCACCCTACAAGCTGCCAAAGTACATGCCGATAAGAATCTTTGCATTAGAGTATATTAGACAAATTATGAATTCATATGACATTCATTTTGTCTCATTGAAGAAAAAGCAACAGCTGTGCATCATGGGGCAGATAGGCTCTTTCATCTGCAACAGTCATGGTGCCAAAGAAGAAGCGGACCAGATGCTAAGAGAGATAAAAAAATTCTTAAGCTTCCCATGGCACTATGATCCATGCGGGATCATTTCATAAATGTGGGTGAGAAATAAGAATATGCCATATGTGCATGAGTCCAAGCCCGAGATCGAAAAGTTTTCAAATCAGACAGTATGGGTGCCTGACACCTTAGTCAAAATGGAACAACGAGTTGAAGTGGAACAACAGGTTCCCTTGACGAGTGTGCCACCCACTACCACACCTCAGGTCCCTAAGGAAAAAAGGCTGCAACAAGAGTCTTCTCCACCTGTAACAGAGGTGTCATCAGAAGAGTTCTAGATGCACACCAAGAGGCCAAAGACAGTTTCAACGCCTGGCACGATAGTAGAACAAGAAGTCCCGCCTACCATAGTAACTACCATAGTGATAAAGTCGGTCATTCTACCTTTTGGTTCAAGCCAACATAAGGAAATCACAACAGAAATACCGAAGAAATCCACAGATTCTCCCCTAGATACTCAGCCAAGCAAGATTGGGCTGAAGTTGGGCATTTTCGAGAAGTATGAATTGATCAAGAAAAAGAACCAGACCCTCACCAACAGTACTTATGCCCAGTTTCGAAAGAAGTCATCAACTGCGTAGCACAAGCTGCTGTCTGCATTTGATACAGAAAAGGGAAGAATGCACATGACATACCTCCAAGCCCAGGTACCGGATCCCAAAGTGATCTCAGACTACAAGAGTGCCACCTTCGAATTCCAGGTGAAGGACATGCATCCAGCAGATCAGATGGATCTGCACAAACAAACAGGGCAGATGGTTTTTCACACATTGGCACATGCTTCAACTTCTGTAGCAAAATTTTAGGTATCATTGAATAATGCTCAAACGCAGCTCAAGCTGGAGAAAATATCATCTTTTGCGAAGGACAACATAATCAAGACCTTGGAGGAGCTCGTTTTAAAGATCGGCTATGATCTATCAAATGTCAAAGCTGTGAAAGAGATGATAAAGAAGAAGAATGCCGACATTGCATCCTTAAGAAAACAATTGAAGCTCTCGCCCACATAGGGCTCACAGGCTAAGGAGATAGCAGAGAAAGAAGGTGAGAAGGATGAGATGCTAAAGTTTCTCATGGAGCAGAATGCTTAGCTTAAAGAAATGGAAGCTAATATGGAGAGATTATTGAAGGAGAAGGAGCAGATGAAGCCAATGGAAGTCATTCCATTGAGTGCCATTCCTATCTCAAGAGCAAGCACAACAACAGTGACCGCAATCCCATCTGCAACACCAGCGTCACTACCAGAAGGAACAACAGACCTTGCCAAGTCCATGGAGAAGATGAACCTGCAAGAGACAGAAATCAACAAGCTTAAAAAAGAAGTGGAGAACCTCCAAGAGATCAAAACTTCCTTTCAGACAAGCCTATCCAAAGAGAAGCAGGTAACTGAACAGCTCAGGAAAGAGTTACAGTAGCTCCAAAAGAAAACAATGGTAGGGAAGACTTTGGATGAGGTCAAAGAGAATGTATGGACAGACATCACCAAGCCCATAAATTAAATCTGGCCCATGATCCAAATCATGTTTGAACAAAATGAGTTTCTCCAGAGGAGCAAACAGGCCATTGAGAAAATCAGAGTGGAATTGGGAGACATGCCAACACAAGCAAATGAGATCATCAGGTTCCTGAATTCCAAGACCAGAGAAGAACTAGAAGAACTAAAGATAGAGGATAGAACAGAGACCATACTTGAAGTAAAAAGGGTTTTAACCAAGAGAAGTCTAATGCTTCAGCTGGAATAAAAGGTTCAAGTCATGGACCAAGGAGTACAAAAGTTCTTCAATAAGATTGATGCTCTCCAAAAGAAAAGCCTACCTGGTCTGAAGGTCATTAATGACAAACTAATGAAACTCTTGGATTACAAGAAGTGACTAGCTGAAGTGTCTAAGGACAGTTCAAAGTTTGCAGGGATACAAGGGAGCATCACAGGCAAAGCATTTATGGATGCCCTACAGTTGGATATTAGTATCCAACACGAGATTCGATACATATTTCTCATTAATCCCACATTCGCTAAGTATACAGACATGGATGAAGTGTATCAGAGACTACTCAAAGTCACAGTGCCAAGTCATCTCAGATGGGAAGAGATTTGTGATCTACTAGATTAGCAGATGAGCTGTCCCAATCCAGTCACCTATCCAGTCAGAAGAGGTTGCACAGGAATCTCGCCAACGGCCTACCCCAGAAATTCCGCAGCAGTTGTACCGAGTCATCAAGCAGTTTTGATTAGTTAAAGTAGTTAGACTAAAAATAGAATGAGCACGTCTTGATCATTTATGACAGGAACATTTGTATTTTGGAATTATAAATACTTCACCTTTCGAAGTATTGAGGGTTGTTGATTCGCACACCCTATCACTATCAAACTGTACTATTTTTGAAGAGATCTACCATTAATAAAGAGGAGGCACTTTTACAGGATTCTTGCGTGTATTCACTGGTGATGTTGATTTTCTAAGTTAAATGTTTTTCTTTCTTTGTGATCATATTTTTTTCTGGAACTAATCTTTAAGAGTAACGTAATGTTGCAGGATTTATCTTTGATACCCTGTTTCCGATTCTAAAGATTTTAATGTTTATCCTCTGATATCTTTGATTAAGAAATTCTTAACTGCTTGTTAGTTGAAGTTATCTTTCTTATCTTTTCTTCTGTCCATCATTTAAACTACTAAAAGATCCAGTGAGTATATTATCTCTCCCTGTGAAAGTCTTCTTTTGGCATTTCTGGTTGTATCTCATATTTAATTAAACACAGACCCCATAGCCCAATGGATGTGTAGATTGTCTCAACCCATTTAAAAACAATTTGACAACAAACCTACAGTTTTCTTTACCTAGCCTGATATCTGAATTAAAAACAAAGCTAAATCATATAGAGAGATCCCTCTCTGAAGCTGGAAGGGCTAGATCCCAGCTTTAAAAGTGGTTGGATAAAGTTACCCTTGTAGATTTCTTTTTTTTCAACCTCT
>JASDQU010437612.1:56956-70369 GCA_032191745.1 Picea mariana | reverse complement strand
CAGTATAAAGGTGATGAAATAAAGTGTATCATAATATCATAAGTCTATCTATCAAACCAAAATGGAAACTGTTGATGCATATCATATACGTCCTCCCAGGTCACCGAGTGCGGACTATAGTTGTCCCACTAGACCTTGACTTGATCTACTGTTCGATGTCATAGTTGTCGAATGCGATGGTCCAGGATATGGATCGGCCTTGCCGTGAGCGCACCCTCGTCTAATCCTGCAAGGAACTCATGTCAACAACATGAGTAGGATCCTAACATAATGTCTCAAAACAGAGGCATGAAAGACATCGTGTGTATGCCTCAAAGAGTCAGGCAAGGCTAGTCAAATAAGCCATAGGTCCTCTCCTTTCCACAATGTCTCAGAATTCCCCGAACCTAGGAGAGAGTTTAGCACCCTTTCCAAAATTGATCAAACTCTTATGTGGTTTCACCCGCAAGAAGACTTGATCGCCAACTTCATAACTACGATCGACACGATACGCATTGACATAACTCTATTATCGATCCTGCGCTTCCTTGATCCCATGTCATACAGTTTTCATTTTATCTTCCAATTCTTGGATCGCTTATGGCCCCACCAGGACCCTATCCTCAAGCTGATCCCAACTCAAAGGCGTCCAACATGGTCACCCGTAAATAAACTCGAAAGACACCATCTTAATGATGATTTGGTAACTGTTGTTATATGCGAATTCTACCACTGGCAAGAATTATTCCCAACGCTTTTGTTGGTCCATCACGTACATGTGCAACATGTCATCCAAGATTTGGTTTGTTTGTTTGGTCTACCTGTCTATCTCCAGGTGATATGCAGTACTAACGTTAAGTTGGGTTCCCAAGGCCTCTTGGAAACTAGTCGAAAATCATCCAGTAAACAACGATCCTCGATAAGATATAATCCTCTTAGGCACACCATGCAGTCTCACAATATGACCGATGAAAACTCTAGCTATGTTAGGTTCTTGATATGTCGTACATATAGGAATAAAATGAACACTCTTCGTCAGAGTGTCAACTACCACAAAAATCAAGTCGTGTCTCCTTGCCGTCAATGGCAATCCAACAATGAAATCCATCAAAATGACCTGCCATTTCGATTATGGAATAGCATGTGGCTGTAGTAATCTTGCTAGATGTCTATGTTCAGCCTTCACTTGATGACAATCTAGACTTCTGGCCACGTAGTTGACTATGTCTGCTTTCATTCCTTTCTAGAAGAATAAGGGTTTAAGGTTTTCCCTCATCTTCATGACTACCGGGTGAGCCATGTACACTGCTCTGTGAGCCTTGTTTAGGATCAAACTCCTCAACTTGTCATTCAGTGGTATGTAAATTCGATTTTTAAATCTCAATAATCCATCATCGTCCAACATAAATCCTTTAAATCTTCATACCATCATGGTGTTTTGTTCGATAAAATCCTTGACCTCTTTGTACCAGTCATTGTTGCACTGTAAAGTTAGAATATTTCCACGTAGATTCATCTGAAGAGGCATCACCAAAAATATGCGTGGTCTCCAACTCAACGCATCAGCCACTTTGTTCACTATTCCCTTTATGTAAGTAATCTCTAAATCGTACTCACTAAGCAATTCCGACCAACGCCATTGTTGCCGTTCAGGTCGCTTTGCGTAAAGATGTGTTGTAGACCACAGTGGTCCATTTTTAGTTCAAATTTCCGTCCAATAAGGTAGTGTCTCCAAACTCTCAAGTAATATACAATGGCTAACCACTCCAAATCATGCATCGCATAGTTCTCCTCATGCCCTCGCAACTTCCTCAAGATATAAGCAATCACTCGACCGTCTTGCATCAATACTCCGTCTAAGCCTTCCTTGGATGCATCAGTGCATACCAAGAAGTCCACATCCATGTCAGGGACCTTCAGTATCGGTGTCATTGTCAATATTTTCTTGAGCCTCCAAAATTCTTTCACACATTTCTTGGTCCAAACAAACTTCTTGTTCTTCTTCTACAATTTCGTGATCAGATTTGCTATCTTCAAAAATCCTTCGACAAATCATCAATAGTATCCCGCTAAACCCATGAAGCTATAAAATTCTAGGACATTCCTCGGTGCAGGCTATTCCATAATAGCTTTGACCTTTGCTGGATCCACGACTATACCTTCGTCGGAGATGACATTCCCTAAGTAGTGAATCTTCGATTGATAAAACAAGCATTTAAACAATTTCCCATACAAATTGTTTTCTCGAAGACACTGTAGTACCAAGTGCAAGTGCTCATCATTCTCCTCCATTGTCCGAGAGTAAATAAAAATACCGACAATGAATACTTTGATGAACTTGTCCAAGTAGTTGCAGAACACTCTGTTCATCAAACTCATAAATACCCTTGGGGCGTTCATCAGTCCAAACAGTAAAACAATAAACTCGTAATGTCCAAACCTCGTATTAAAAGAAGTATTAGGGACGTTATCCTTCTTGATCCGTAACTAGTGATACCCTGATCTCAAGTCGATCTTTGAAAACATTGTCACACCCTTCATCTGATCAAACAGATCATCATTCCTTGGCAATGAATATTGATTCTTGATCATTGCCTTATTCAATTGACGATAGTCAATGTAGATACTCCACGACCCATCCTTCTTTCATATGAAAATAACAGGTGCACCCCACAGTGACACACTGGGACGTATAAGTCCCAGGTCCAACAACCCCTTCAGTTGTATTTTCAACTCTTGTAACTCTGGAGTCAACGTTCAATAAGGAATTATTGCTATAGGTTCAGTCCCCAGTTTTAGGTCTATGGTAAATTCCAATTCCCTCTCTGGCGACATCCTAGGTAACTCCTTAGGGAAGGCATCTGCAAACTCTCTCACCACTAGAAGGTGTTCTAGACCTTCCTCTAATACCTTCTCATTTTAACGCAAGGATCGCATAAAGCTTACACCCCTTGCACATGATCTTCCGTAGCTACAAGGAAGAGATGAACCTCAGGGAAAATCCATGGTTCTGACCTACAATCACACATTTCTATCCCTCATCATCGACCAATCTCAGTCATTTCGTCTTACAGTTGAGTATCGCCTCATGCGATTCCAACTAGTCCATACCAATCACGACGTCATAAGATCCTAAGATCGTGACGTACAAGTTGGCCCTAGTGACAAACTCTCCCAAGTTAAGGCTACAACCCGTAACCTTCCCACCAACCTTCTGTTTGGCTCTTGAAGCCATTTATATAAAGCTAAACTCACCCTGTTCAAATGCATTTACTTAATTCATTTTAGCATTGCCCCAGAAATGAAACTCTCTGCAGCACCGAGATCTATCAAAATACTAAGGGTCTAGTTAGTGATGGTACCTGACATCTCGAGGATAGTCGACTAGTGCTCTGCCTGGCAGTTATTTACCTCTGCAAGAATCCGATGGGCCTTGCCCAAAAATCCCATGGTAGTGGGTCCAACTAATCCAGATGCTCTGGTCCTCTCCTCTGGGAAGTCACAATGGTAATGTGGCTCCCCACAATCCAACACACTTTCTTCAGTCCAATATTCTTGGTACCTGAAGTAGAAGCTGAATTCTAACATTAAGGCCCAACACGAACTCGTTGACCTTAAGTTTCTTGGTAATTTGGTGCGGAGCATACCGAAGCATCTCTAGAAACGGGCCTTGTACTCGGGCATCGTGTGACCACCCTGTCGCAAGGCATTGAACTTGTTGAGCTAATGCTCAACGAATTCCTAAAAAAGATACCTCTCCTGGAACCGTTCCTTGAACAGTTCCCATGACACGTCTTCGATGACCATGTTCAAATGTGGTAGGAGCGTCTTCCACCATAGAAGAGCACTCCCCTTCAGTTGAAGACTACTATGCAGACCTTCGTGTTGGAAGTATATTCGCGAAGCAAAAAGAAAATCACCATATTCTCCCACCATTCCTCGATGACGCGCCATCTGGGGTGTTGATATTATGGTAGTTGTGGGTGGTATTTACCTCCACGTGTAAACCTAATGAGAATAGAATACTCTGGGAAGCAAGAGAAACCCTAATGAGTTGGATAATAACCCTAGAAGACTTGTCAGCTCAAGAAGATCATTTTTATCAGGTTATTAGCCTCCAAGAGAAGAAGTCGGCCAGAAGAAATAATAATATGTTGAACAGACAAATATCCAGAATAAGAAGTCGGCCTAGGAAGTTATCCAGGAATACTATAAATACAGGGTGCCAATCTCTCATTTGTCACAGTCTCAGAATTGCAGAGCAGCAACTGGTGCGCACTTCAGTGTCCAGTCTTGTGCGTAGGTTTGAGGAGAGCTATCATTGCAGCTGTTGTAGCTAGCAGTCACATTTTGGCTTGGAATATCTCTTGGATAGGTTTTTGACTATCTGATCATCTCTTGTTGATGGGCTATCCTTGGGGAAAGGTGCGCTACCCTTTGTTTGGCTATCTAGCCTAGGGTTTTCTTCCAGAGTGATTCTTTGTCAAGGCTAAGGTGCTCGGAGGGTGGCTTTGACCTATGGTTGGGTAACAATAGTGATATTGTCAATGGTAAAATGAGAACATCCATTATATTCTAAAAGGTTATGGGCCCACACCTCCTTCATTCATTCTAACCACTAGAAGGAAACATAGCCGTGAGGATATCAAGCTCGTTGAAGAACCGCCGCTAGGGTTTCTAGCAGGAGCAATCACCATAGCACTGCCGCTAGGGTTACTAGTAGGTGCAATTGTAGAAACCCTGATCCTCTTCTTGAGGCACCTTAAGTGAAGGGATTGATATAATCTTTGGATAGATCAGTGTGTCCTAGCCTAGCACATCTCCTGGTACTCTCAGCAAGCCAAGACGTCAAGTTTGAGTTTCTAGTCAAATCTAGGGTTTGACCAAGTCAAAGTAGCCATGAATTATTCTATGAAGTCAGAGAACAATTTAGATGGAGCCTCTAACTTTAGAGCATGGAAGACAAGGATTGAACTCATCCTTGCCAAGAATAAAGTGTTGGATATCGTGAAAGGAAAGATCGTGGAACCAGAGTTTGAAGAAGGAAAAGAGAAGGAACCACAAAACATTGCAGTTATGGAGAAGTTCAAATACAGTGACATCAATGCAATGAGTATCATAGTGGAGTCTATAAAACATCACTTGATACCCTACATCTCCCATCTTGACTCATCGAAGAAGATGTACGATGCCCTGACAAATCTTTTCTTAGTCAGAAACATTGGACAAGTGATGAGTCTGAAGAATGAGCTCAGTGACATCAAGATGAATGATGATGACAACATAACATCATACTTTGTGAGGATCTCTCAGTTAAGATATCAACTACAAGATACTGAAGAGATCATTTCAGAGAAGGAATTGGTGAACATAGTACTCAATGGTCTTCCCAAGACATGAGATGCATTTTCCGCAAGCATGAACACAAGGAAGGAGTATCTGACATTTGAATAACTTTGGACTTGCTGTGCTCAAGAAGAATCAAGAATTAGTGCAAAAGAGAAAACCCAAAATAAGTACGATGATCAAGCCTTCACAACAAGATTCAAGAATTTCAGGAACAAAAGAAAGTTTGATTCAAGGAGGAAGCCAAAACAAGAGAAAGATATTTCATAAATACAATGCTTCAACCGTCAAAGGTATGGTCACTACAAGAATCGTTGTCCCGAACTAAAGAAAAGGAAGGAGAAACACGAGGCATCAATTGCCAAAGAAAAGGAACCTACAAAGAAGACTAAGTAGGATGGAAGAGACTTATTCTTCTAAAGGTAACAATACTCTTCTTATTTCCTGTACATATCTTGTTTGCATCATCTCTGTACATATCTTGTATATCTATCTCTTGGAAGATAATGTGTTCTAAGAAGAACTATACCTATGGAAGAACAACAAGATAAGGATGGATATCATTAGATAATACACATGAAAGGATGAAATACAAATCATGTGGAAGCTATTGCAAGATAATATGAATCAATCATGAAGAGAATTAGAAGAAGCAAAGACATAAAGAAGTCAGAAATCAAGAGGAAATTGGACAAATACTTATGATGTTTTGTAGAAGACAACAAGATGAAAGCATGGACTCTGCAGAAGACAATAAGGATGCAGATGGAAGCGTGGACTATGTTAGATGGAGGGAGCTGATTATATGCACTCATACATGAAGCAAGGATTAGAAGGGAGCTAATCCTATGATCCATTGAATATGATGAAGTATATATCCATGATAACAGCCATGAAAGACAATATGTATCCTCAGAAGAAGTATTCTTCGAAGAGAAGATTTAAAGTATCCCTGGTTGTCCATCCACATTCGTGATATTGTGGTGAAATAAAGAAATGGAATCTTTAGGGCGTGGAATCTACTCCATGGATCCAAGAGATAAACACAAGGAAGAACATAAATATTCAAAAAAAGAAAGAGAAGACAGAACAACCAGCCATTGTATCAAGAATCACAAGATTGCCAGCCTGATATGAAATCAATAAAAGAAATCAAGCAGAGGAACTGAAATTCGTGAGGAAGAACAATGTATGGAAGACTTATGAATGAAATCATTGCGAGATCTAGAACTAGAGGTTCTCCTAGATGAAGGGAGAAGACTATGATGATTACTTGTTTCATTAAACCAGACATATCTCTACATGAGTCATTATATCATCTGTAACATCCATGAGTTGGAGTTCTACATTAGATGAATGCAAAGAATGTTCTTCAGAAAAATTGAATAAAGATCATATGAAAATCAACCTCAAAGACTTTGAGGCATACCAGAAGAGACCCTTGTATGCAGATAGAAGAAGACAACTTGGTGGAAAACCTCCAGTGCACAGTAGAAGCATGGTGAAGATTTTTCTATAACATAGATATTGTATCAAGATGATTACTCAGTAGATCAGATCTCATAATGATAGAAGAAGTGCCACGTGGATATGTTCCAGTTTTCCAACAAATATATACTCTATGGATCATATCTACAAAGAAAAACCAGTGTTCCAGACCGAAGTACATTTGAAATCAAGCATTACATTATCCATGAAAGAAGTCCAGAAAGGAGAAATTGGTTCTCCGATACATATCTCCACAGATGAGCAGATAAGTAGACATTTTGGTAATAGTTTGCGTACTCAAGCTGGAGCTCGTGGAGACTACTTCCTTATTGAAAAAGGAAGAGATGACTTCCAGGTTGGAAGGGATCACTAAAAATATTATTGAAGACATTTATTTTTCGAGATTGAAAAATAGCCTAGTTGGGCAGATTCTTTCTTGTTCGGAAAGTGGATTGAGATTTCTGATGGACATCAATTTCCCATTGTGGTTAACATGGGAAATGGTCCATATTGCTGATGTATCATAGACAATGACTTCCCATTGTGGTTAACATGGGGAGTGGTCTAGGGAAGTCTCTCTTCTTGAGGGTTACTCAAGAAGATTGGCCTGCCTCGCTGGACATGGATTTCTCATTGTAGTTAACATGAGGAATGGTCCATTTTGGAGGTTGATACAGGATAGTCTTTTCCTCTTGTCGTTAACATAGGAACTGGTCCGGATAGTCATTCCTTAGGGTTTATACATTCTCTCCAGGGTGCACTTTGATTAGTGTAGGAGGAATGGCCTAGGGTGGGGAATGGTCCAGGCTCAACAATCAGGGGCATGCATTCCTTAGGGTTTATACATTCTCTCCAGGGTGCACTTTGATTAGTGTAGGAAGAATGGCCCAAGGTGGGGAATGGTCCAGGTTCATAAGACAATATAGTTATTCTTCCTTGCTTGAGAAGAATAGTCCAGATATCTCATTTTTCTAATTTGAGGGAAGATATTCTTTCAGACCTCACAGATGTGAGTGAAAGATTGGCCTAGATGATTCAATTTATATCATAACATTGTTTCTATGCAGGTTGATATCAGATGATTTTTATGAAGATTGTATGATAGTAGATGTATACTACTGTGGTGGATGTGTTCCACTGTTCGTGACTATACGTTACTGATCAAGTACTTGTTTGCTACTTGGTGTGGTAGTGTACCACTGGATTGTAGTTATGTACTATTATGGATAGACACAGTTGTGTTCTATTTTGTTCTGATTTCCTTGAAGACTATCAAGCAGTTTGGGAAATGATTAGCAGCCAGATGGATGATTAAAGGACAAAGATTTCCCAGATAGAAAATGGTTTAGAACATCTACTCTTCTAGGACGTATGTCCAGATTAGAAGAATGTCTCTTTTATCACTCTGTGGTGTGAGTGACTTATTCAACATCATGTTTGATTACTCAGATGGAGTATGGTTTCGAAAGATGATGCAATTGATGACATTGATGGTGATGATGGTGCTCATGATCTAGTCTATACAACTATGTTCTTTCTACTAGGTGAATGGTATGTTTGTGCTCAAGACCATTACCTGTACTACCTCCCTATCTAGGAGGGAGTGTTGATATTATGGTAGATGTGGGAGGCATTTACCTCCACATGTAAACCTAACGAGAATAGAATACTCTGGGAAGAAAGAGAAACCCTAATGAGTTGGATAATAACCCTAGAAGACTTGTCGGCTCAAGAAGATAATTTGTATTAGGTTATTAGCCTCCAAGAGAAAAAGTCATCTAGAAGAAATAATAATATACTAAATGGATAGATATACAGAATAAGAAGTCGGTCCAAGCAGTTAGCCAGGAATACTATAAATACAGGGTGTCAATCTCTCATTTGTCACAGTCCTAGGATTGCAAAGCAACAACTGGTGCGCATTGCAGTGTCCAGTCTTGTGCGTAGGTTTGAGGAGACCTACCATTGCAGCTGCTATAGCTAGCAGTCATGTTTTGGCTTGGACTATATCTTGTCTAGGGTTTGGACTATTTGATCATCTCTTATTGATGTGCTATCCTTGGGGAAAGGTGCGCTACCCTTTTTTTGGCTATCTAGCCTAGGGTTTTCTTCCAAAGTGATTCTCTGTCAAGGTTAAGGTGCTCGGAGGGTGGCTTTGGCCTATGGTTGGGTGACAATAGTGATATTGTCAATGGTAAAATGAGCACATCCATTATATCATAACATGGGGCACCAAAGAACTCAGGAAATTTGACCGTCTCGAGTTCACAGTGAATACCAATGGTACTGGCTGGGCGTTTTGTGGACCCTCAAGGGTACAGGTGCCCTAGCCTCATCTCAGTACAGATGGTGAATCAAGGCCTATGAAAATCTCTGTAAGGACCTTTTCAGACTATCATCATCACTTACATCAATCAAATCCAACCCAAGGGATTGTTCTTCCCTCTTGGGAGTTAGACTTCAAGGGCGTGGGCACTTTTGGAGGCATCGCACATCATTCCACGACACCACACTACGAACCTCAGTGGCATCCTCTAATTGAGATCACCACATGGACACATTAAAGTTTTACTTAGTGCTAGGTTATTACTCAAGGGTTTGCTGCAATGGAAAGCATGGCTATCCATAGTCGTAGGGTTGAACCCACTCTAATACCATATGTGACAAACCCATCATTATGAATACAACTGACGCAAGCAAGTGCAATTTTTTTTTTTTTTTGAAGCAATAAGGCAACAATGACAACAATTAAAAAACACAACTCAGCGACGAACAAAACACACGCAGATCAGGAAAAAAACAACAATGACTCATCACACTAGCACCTCAGGAAACTGGACAAAACATGCGATAATCCAAGACAAAATATAAACGACTACCCACCCGACACAAGAAAGAAAACACCTACAAGCTAATGGACAACATCAACCAACTTGACAGAATGAATTTGATGACTAGTAATTGGAAACCTCTACGGCGTGCAAAACAAACACGTTAAGTCATTACAACTAAGTGCCAACATCAATTACAACAAACAACACCCACATAGAGAAGCACAGACTTCAACCAGGTTATCATTTTCCTCTATCTGCCAGGGTGCGTGATGATCCCCTCATCAGGAATCATGCCGTCACCAGGCGATAGGTGTGATAGTAAACACGATGCAACATAACATAACTAGACCCTTAACCCAAGATAAATCCAACGTGCTAGGAGACCGAATTAACTGACAAGAAGACTATACCCATGCACCCAAGCAACAAGTCGACAAGACACAAGATGCCATCACTGAAAATTAAACTGTGCAGCTGAATGAAGGATTTTTGTTTTCTCAAGAGGCACCCTTTTAGGAAGTCTCCCACACTGTAAAGCAGACTAAATGAATAATATCTAAAATTTCATGTGCACGGATATTCCATTTTCATTCTCTATAGTAGAATGTTATTGAAGGGTAGCTCACTCATAAGTGATATAAGAAATTAGTACTTACATTTTGTTACCAAAAAAACAGTTACCATCATAAACACAGTAAGGTAATATATTAAGAAGCTCAGTTCTGTTAATCGATGCATGGATGGATATCTACCACCATATCAATTGAAATATAATAAGCATAAACAAAAGGTTAGTTTGCTGACTACTTTATGTTCCCTTGGCCCGATTGTCAAGCCTGCTGAACAACTCAGTTCTGTTGATTGATGCATTGATGGAATCTCTACCTAAAATAGTATGTGGTTTTTTTTTTTTGTGGGAGCCCATGATTAAAAACCAGAAGATTATTTATGGGTAACATCAACAAGCATTCAATAACAAAATATTATATAAATCTGTATATAATAGAAGATATATTCTTAGACAATGTTGCCCATAAATCTACGTGTTGTTCATAAATCTAAATATTAAGAATGCTTGTCAGCTCAAATTCTATTGATTCAGTCATTGACTAAATATATACCCACGTACTATTCATAAATCTAATTAAGAATACTAGCCATCTCAAATCTGCTGATTCAATCATTGACGAAATATCTACCCAAAATCAACTACATATATTATGCATCAACGAACAGTCATTTGCAGACCACGTGATGTTCCCTTACCCAATTATTAATCCTGTTGGGAAGCTCGGTTCTGTTGATGGAAGTATTTATGAATACCCAAATATATATTCATAAATCTATCTAAACTCGATCCAATGTATTAAAATATCGCAAGCATACCATTAAAGAAAAACAGACTTAATTAACTTCATAGATGTATCTAGATTCAAGCCATTGCATTAAAATAACGCAGGCATATCAAATGCGATCCACTAAAGCCCCTCAATGCTGGGTAAATAACGATCATAGGTGAATATCAATAAGATACCTTTGTGTACAAATATCGCTGTGTAATAACATTTTTTTTAAGGAATTTAAAACTCCCCAGAAATTAAATCGATACCCGCAATATCACTATCCCAACGTAGAGTATAAAAGACATTCCAAATAAAATGCCTATAATAAAATCACATACAATATAAAAGGAAACTCAGACATCCCTTTATCAATGCATTCCAAATAAAACACATACAATAAAATCACATACAATATAAAATGAATTCCAAATAAAATGCATTCCAATAAAACACATACAATAAAATCACATACAATATAAAATGCATTCCAAATAAAATGCTTTCCAAATAGAACGCATACAATGTAAAATGAATTCCAAATAGATATAAATATTTATCAAACAAAATT
The DNA here is from genome assembly GCA_032191745.1 of Picea mariana. NCBI lineage: Eukaryota > Viridiplantae > Streptophyta > Pinopsida > Pinales > Pinaceae > Picea > Picea mariana. The sequence goes on along the minus strand of JASDQU010437612.1, from coordinate 58,811 downwards.
CTACTACGAAAAATCGCATACAATATAAAAAGGAAACGCAAACATCCCTTTGAGAGAACACAAACATTTCACCAATCCTAGCGCTGGAGTTATCAAAACGCAGAGTGTAAATTGCCATCCAAATATATAACAATCACAAACTCATCAAAACACAGCCACATCAAATGTTGTCACTTAGTGTTATCGGACTAATCGGTAGGTGCGGACACTAACATATCTCCCTAGATCTACCTAGATCTAGAACAAAACAGGACAGGACATGACTCTTTCCCTAAGTTACGACCATTGAAATAGCTAATAAGGAGGAACAAGTGACATACCTTTGAATCGCTTCCTTGGGTCTTAGTTGCTCTCGCTTCATTCCAGTGCTCTCGTGAGGTCAAGGCCAAGACAACACAAACCAACCAAAGTTAAGATAGCTAAACGTATTCAATAGTCAACTTATGTGTATGATCAAGGAATTACACAATAAAGTAAGAATGACTTTATGGGAAAAGGACATGCCGCTGTATCATATTAATCGAAAGTAGAAGATACAACTTGATCACCTTGATGTTGCAAGCTTCCTTTCAGTGACTTTTGGCTCCAACACACACACTTGCTCAATCCTTGCATGAAGAAGATCCAATTCCTCTTGATAGACTTGCTAGAGTCTCCAAGCTCTTGTTCAAGCTGGGTTCTTAACACAATTCCTTCACCAATTCTCCAAATAATCTTGCTTAACCTTTTCCATGAGAATCCCATCAATATATAAGAGAGGATGATATGGTTACATGGATGAGAATGATCCCACCAAATCAGGGAAACTAGTAAAATGATAACCGTTCAGATGCCACCTCACCATGGAAGTTTCTCCTTCTAGAAGATTCGAGAAACCGCTCATTTTTCCCATGTGTAAACATTCTCGCACCCTGCCTATAGATAAACCTGCAAACCTCTCGCACCCCAACTATGGTGCAACCTGTGAGAATTAGGCATTCTCACACCCTAATACATAGGCAACCTGCGAACTTCCTTTTTTATAGGGTTTTTACACAGGAAAATGCAACTTCTTTTCTCAGGAAAAGTTCTTCTCCCTTCTTTCTTCAGGAATTCAGGCCACTAACCCCTCTGAAGGAAACATATAGGTTTATATCATTAACGGTTATAGGGATGATGAAAATAATGTGTAACACATAGTCATAAAATGTAGTGAGGTTATGGAAAAATGATTTGGTAAAAACTATTTCCTCCAAGAATAATCCTTCAAGATTAATCATTCAAGGTTAACATTCAAATGCATAGTTTAAAATTTCAAGGAAAATCAGAGGTAATTGTTCCATAGAAATGCAGAGATGATCAATCAAGAAAACGCAGACACGCATTCACCAGAAGGCCCAAAGACTAATCATTCAACAATGAATCAATCAGACGCAAAGATACTCATTCACAAGGATGGTGCAAGGATTAGAGATCAATCAGAAAACAAAAATGCAGAGATAAGTAAGGGATATATAGATGGAAAAAAATTATCCTTCCCTCATCATCAATGCATAGAAAAGAAGGTCATTCAAATCTATAGGTATTTAAACACCGAAGTGACGACCGTCGATTCAGCTCCTGGCCAACTACTCAAGCACAGACTAATGACTAAAGGGATAAGGGACATAATATAAAAACACAATCTCTTCATAATAATCAATAAACCCACATAGAGAAATAACATGTGTAATTTAAATTTCATTGCAAGTAACAACTTAACCAGAGTGCCTTAGCCAAACACGAATGGTCCATAGTTTCTGTCCCATGTGCATGTTGGATCATGTTGTCATTGATGCCAATGGTTTGATTGATTGATGTCAAGTGATTGATTGAT
>JASDQU010437612.1:20710-31967 GCA_032191745.1 Picea mariana | reverse complement strand
TATTGGCTCCTACAAACTAAGAAACAAACACATTGCCAAGAAAATCAAACAATAATAACAAGAAAATTTGAAAATTAAAAAATATTTTTTTTAATGAGTGAAATAATATTAAAAGAAACCCTACAAGATAGGTATTTTCATACATCCTTGGCATTGTTCCTTCATGAATACTAATTTACTATTAAATGTGTGTCTATCACCATGCCTACATCATTAGAAATGTAACTATTCTCTTTTCTTTTTTTCTATTATTCACATATTTTGATGTCATTTAAAATCCCATTTTTATCTTTTGAAGACAATTTTTCCATGTCTAGTAGGGCTTGAAAAAGGGTTATCATTAAAAATGTATAAGATATTGTACTTCATGTGCAACTTCAATGACCCCAATTCTTTATCTATGACAATAGAAATATAGCTAATCTCTTTTCTCTTTTCATTATTGTTGTTCACATATTTTATCATAATTTATTACTTTTATTTGTATTTTTCCAACATATTCTTTTCCTATTTGTGAGTTTTGATGTGCCTAATGTGGCTTGGAAAAGGGTTACATGAACAATGCATATGCTATTGAAATTCTAATGTGCAAAAAGTGGCCCCAATTCTTTCTCTATGCCATATTGTAGGTTCTCAATACCAAAATATTTAAGTTAATGTCCAATTCAAGAAATGTTTGTATTGCTTTAATACCATAAATCTTGTTTCAAATATCGCCAAATCGAATCTCAAGGTGAACGTTGAACCATTATGATGTTATTCATTTATAATATTTTCAATAATGCCTCTACCATTGTATATTATTTTCCATTCCTATGAAACAATTGAAGTCTTGTTTCTCCAACCCACTACTAAAATACAAGGCTTTATTGTCATATATTTGCATCATAGATGCCTTGTTAACATTCTCTATGTTATTGGGCCCTTCATTTTTTTGAATAGAAGTTGCACACAACAAATTGCAGCTTCATTTTGGAGAACAAAAGTTGCGCAAGCTGCTAAGGAGCTGGACAACGGACAAAAAAAAGAAACAAAAAGTGGTTGGAAGGATGATGCAACACCAAGATTGAGGAAATAAGTTGCAAAAAGATCAAGAAGAAGAGAGAACTTTTGGGTTCTCAATTGGCAAACCTAAGGTTCTGAGGATCGACTGTCCTCGTCACTTTGGAAGTTCGACATTTGGGATTTCAACATGTATCTTCTAGCTTTATCTCTAGACTACACTGTATCTATCACCACGTGTACCTTACATCCATGTCCAAGATTTACTTCATCTTACAGAGCTCTGGGGAAGCTCACGGGTCCCTATTACATCGAATACCCGAAATTTCGGATACTCGTTGATCTGTGGACACGTGTTCCTCCACTTTCAATTGTCTCGATGAACTTCATGACTCCGACATTCGAGAGTTTCAACGCTAGACCACTCCTATTCTCCTGAAGTAGCGCTTCACTGAAGCACTTAACACTACCCTTCCTAAGTCTGATCTAATGGATGAGAGATATCTCCACTGGATCCCCAGATCAATGACCCTCATACATTTGCGACTTTGGCTTTCGACTATTTTCAAGGATTGTGTAGTCATAAGTCCCAAATCCAAAAGATCTAGCTCCTTTCAGACTAGCGTAGGGTTCCTAGACCCTGGTCATATGGGTCCTTTGGAAATTCTTGGGGACTAAGCACTAATCCTTTTTGCAGCAAATGAGTTAAGGAAACAGGCATGAGCCCTTGGTTATATAGGTGGATAGTCGAAAGGAAAAACTTCCTTCTCCCACAGAGATGAACTTGACATTCCTGCTAAGGTGAATTCAAAAGGGTCGAGAGGACTTAGACACTTTAGTTACTCCTACCCCAACTCTCATGCGGACTCACATCCCATGACTCTCTAGTAGCTACAATAAGATAAATTAAAGACCATATAGATATAGTACTTTATAGAAGCGAAAGAGAATTTCTAATAACTGTTCAAAACACTACAAGACTTAACCATAAACACAAACATTCAATCATCACATCCATTACATATTGCACAGAGTATGATAATACTTATCAAAATTGGAGAATGTGAAGCGACTGCTGAAAGGGGTGTATGTTTCCTCCCAAACATAGGCACAACCACTCTTGATGAATTTACCAGTGGCCACCCCTGAGCTAGACCATGAGGCTCTGAGAGAGATTCTTTCTCCTTTGTCCACAATAGTCAGGGACGAAGGTTACTTTCCTCCTCCCATAGGAACTTGGAAACCGATTTTTCCCCACTCCAAGAAAGGAGGTCTGTGCGAGCACTTCCTCAGTCACTCATCATCGTCATTTATCATCTTGTAGCGAGACCCTTCCCAAGGATTCTTACAGCCAAAACAAGCTTGCTTCTCATCTTTTCTCTCAACTCCTAAGTCGAAGCATGCTCACTCCTCTTCTCTGGAGATTGATTTCTCTACTCTGTTCCCTTGCATATCTGTCTTTGTCCCCCAAATTACTTCCTTTCTTGCCTTCCTCAGCAAGGTTGCGTGGGTCCGAATCCAAATTTGTAGTCAGGCTTGGAAGCCTTACAAATGGGTACCCTACCCCATATCCTCATTAACTATTGAGGATGGCCTTCCAACTACCAGCCTGATTAGTAATTCATTTTTGGGTCAGAGGACTGTTGACAAATTACACCCAATAGGTACTAGTCTGGTGAGGGTCATCTCAACCATTCTTCATTTCCCCTCACCATCTCTCTCATAGAATCCATGGTCTATCTTGGCAAAATCCCCCCTTTCAATAGTTGTGCAACACATATCAAATTTCTATTAATAACAGAAAATTCATACATTGACCCTTTTATACAAATGTTCATCAAATCAAACATTCACACATATTTAGTCTGTCATAGTTTCTTGGCCATTTATAGTTATATTTACAAACTGGGGGAGATATGGGTATTACAGTGTCCTTCCAAAGTTCACCCTCTGCCAAGTCGACTGCTTCACTAACCGACTTGGGCTCATCGTCGATGAAAGTTAACACAAATGTGGAATGAAATTCAGGCAAACTATGCCTTTCAAATGATTTTTTTACTCTTTTGACCTCCTTACCACCAGAGTCTATTGTTCCACCTCTTCCTCTGATTCAGTCGACTCATCTTAATCATCTTCTTACTTCCTCAGTTCAAACTGCACTGTCTCAAGATTATTCTAGATTTGAACAATTTCCTCAGGCTTAGATTTACTTCCAACTTTTTTGAAGACCACATATCGATTGTACATTGTTCTCCTTGATGCAGGATCATAGAGATTATATCCTTTCATTCCTTCTTTATATCCAATGGAAATACATTTGAATTCCTTCTTGTTCAACTTGCTCCTCTTTTCCTTGGGAACATGCACAAATGCATCACAACCAAATAATTTGAGATGTGAAACCAAAGGATTCTTACCCAACCATACCTTATGTGGAGTCATGTTGACTAGTGCCGACAAAGGAGACATATTCACCAGATATCTTGCAGTGTCGACTGCCTCCACCCAGAATTCTTGTGCGAGCCTAGCACCTCTGAGCATACTCCTTGCCTTATCCATCAACGTTCTATTCATTCTCTTGGAAACTCCATTTTTTTGTGGGGTATATGGTGTGGTATTTTTGCATGCTATGCCACACTACTTGCAAAACTGATCAAATTATTTTCCACATAATTCACCATCATTGTCAGTTCTCAACTCCTTAATCTTCTTATCTATTTGGATTTCTACAAGAGCTTTAAACTCTTTAAATTTCTCAAAAACCTCTTATTTCTTCCTTAGGAAATATATCCATGTCTTCCTAGAAAAATCATCTATGAAGGAGAAATAACACATGAATCCACCAAGTGAAGGCACTGAAACTAGGCCAAACACATCACTATGCACCAATTCTAGTTTTCCCTTGTCACTCCAGATGGAAACCTCACCCAAATTTGTTTTCCATATATGAAATGCTCACAAAAGTCGAATTCTAAATCACATTCAGGAAAACCTTCGACCATACCTTTGTTGTGCATGGCTCGAAGTCCTTTTCTCCAATGTGTCCCATCCTCTCGTGCCACAACATGGTCAAGTCAATTTTATCATGTCTTGTCAAGTCGGTTTGTATCGACTCAGCCCAAGTTGGGTCGAGTTGAGTCAGTTTTAGGAGCAATGATACCATTGCATCCATTCGAGTTGACATTCCCTAATAGCTTGTATAAGTTTTGTTGGCAGCCATTTCACATTTTTATCATTTCCTTATAAGCTGCCTACATAAGGGTTTTCAACCCTCAATACTCATTGCAAATCTTTAAAACAAAACGACACTATTATCTTGCGCATTCACACACCTTCCTTTTGTTTTCATTTTCATGACTACAAGCGTGAAAACCTTGAGTTAGGAGTCATGTCGATGGCGTTAAAATCATCTTTGGATTATTACGAATACTCTTGTTATGTGGTCATTTCACCTCTGACTCAATAATGGTCATACAGTTGGCAAGACACCAAGCCTTTATTCACTTTGCATTTAACTTTTGTTAATATGACTTCAATTATAAGTTCTTGATGCAATGGTATGTGGTGTTTTTGATTAAATCTTTGGTGCAATGGTTTCATAGAACGCATTAACTTTGGGATTAAATCCTTGATGAAATGTTGGATATATTGATTTCTTTCAAGTCATACAAACGCTATGGTCGATTTAACATTCGGATCGATTATTGGTTATGAACACCATGGTTTTCATATGGTCATTTGATATTTAATTTGGTTGAAATCTTTTTGGATATACATTGTTATGATTTGAAAAGGAGCTATTCATTGTACATCCGACATGATAGCTCTGCATGGTTTCAATTCCTACTCCACCCTCACACACTTAGGCATTAATGTCTGCCTTGTATCTTGGGATACCTCTGTTTGTTTTGGGGAAACCTGTGAGAATTTGATCCTGCATCTACCTTGTCCATCCCCCTCACCGTTTACCCTGCTCATTGTGTTCTCTCTCCTATGGCTCTTGTAGTGTGAATTTAACCCCATATTGCCTCCCAGAGACACGTTTTTGCGTGAGCGATTCTAGGCAAACGGTTTTGAATCCAATCAAACCCTTGAAAAACCAGAACCGAAATTAGCCCCTTTACCTTCATTGAGGGTGATTTCCTCAAAAATTGGGTTATTACATAAATCTAGCTCGTCCTTTACAGGTCAAATTTCAGATCTTCTCTGTGGCTAAAAGGAGCGTTTTGGTCTATTTGCAAGTGTTAAAACATCTGTGACTTCTCCAAGCCTGTGCATTAGCATCCCACAAAACCCCTCTCATTCGTCCAGCCATGTGTCTCAGCCTCCCACTGTGAACCCTTGATCAATTCAAAGGATTTTCAACCAGTCTGCCAACAAGTTTTGCATCTACAGGACATGTGATTTTTAAGAGAAAAAATGTGTAAGCAGCTACAACCATCATTTGATTTGATTTCACAATGGCTGGTATGATTTTGTTTAATTTTGGCATGATTCTGTCTTTCTTAAATTAGAATAAATGAATTGTTGGCTCAAATCACATTCATTTCTATCTGTTTTGAATTAGCATTTGATTCTGTTTGTTTTGAATTAGTATAAACGATTTGGTTTGCTAGATCACATACATTTATGTTACCATTGAATTGATTCAATACGATTTTGTTTTCTTTGAATTAGTAAAGGATTTGTTTGATAAAATCGCATAGATTTCTGTTACGGTTGAATTGATTCAATATGATTCTGTAGCTACTCATAAAATTTCGATTTTTTGTTGATTTCACAATTAAAACAGTATCTAAAATTGTTTTCTCTTGCCCATCTACAGGTACACACGAATTTCATTGGGAATTGGATCTGTTGTGGTAGTTTAGAACATACTTTTGATTACATAGTTTTGTTTCAAGTTGTTAGTCTTAGGTAGAAATAGAAATCTGGGAGATTGTTCCCAGATTTTTGGCAAACAGTTTTTGATAATTCCCACAGGGATGTTTTACCCTGTGGCCTTTATATACTCATTAATTTTTGTAAAGAACCCATCACTATGGGGAGAACAAAGACTATGGGCTTATGATTATACAGACTCGAATGGAAGTGGATGCTTTGTAACAACTTTAGCTTTCTATTTATCATACTTTCGTTCAAGTTTTGTGCATTTTAATTTGTTATCAAATTATTGACTACTTTAGATATCAAGATTTGATACAGGTTGATGCGTTATGATTTAAATTTTGTCCATATCTGATGTATCTCAGTTTACGCACATCAATTACTCTGTTTTAATTTAATTAATAGAAGGTTAATCTTCTTGGTTAAATGAGCAGTCATGCACAAATCTTCGCACTGGGATTTATCTAAATGTGATGGTCTGTGAAATATAAGATTGTGGTTGTTTTATGTCTTGTTTGTTCTGTCATTTGTATTCAAAGAGCACTGCTGCTTCCTGTTTACAAGAAGCTTGTGTAAAATCTGGTGCGGGTTTCCTCCCATCAAACAGATAAATCAAGTACTGTGTACAGGACAAATAGGAAGCGTTACTTCAGGTCAACTTTTTATTTTCAATTTAATAGTTAATAAATTTAAGAATTCTCAGTAGTTTAGATAGATATATAGTTCATATTTACAGTTAGGATTATTATTTTAATTTCATAGCTTAGTTAGTTTTCATTTCTCTCCTTTCACAGAAAAGATATAAAAAATCCAAAAATAATGGTTACGCTATCATAAGACATTTTACCAATGATTTTTGCAAATTTAGATAAAAATTTGTATTCTGTAAGTACTGTACATATATAATTGAGATCTAATTCTGTTGATAGTTGAACATTTAATTTCATATAATTATTATTGTATAATATTAGTAAGTAAGCTGTATATATATGTTTTAGATTTGTATATAGTTTTTTGTAGCTTCTTTTTTTTTACTTAGATTAGTTTCTTTAGTTTAGTTTTCCTTTCGTTTTCTTAGGACTTAGATCGGCCAATGGAGCTGCTAAACCCATCGGAGTGGATCATCCCAAATGGCTTGGGTTATTTAGGCAACCCCAGACCATATCCACCCCTCCAGTTGATGAGCGTTCAATTTCGCCCGTCAACAAGTTTCCAATCCAAACTCCTTTCATTAAGACCATCACACCTCTAACCATCTTGCACGAATCCTTCTGAAACAGAGTGTGCACTCCAGCATCACTCATCTTACTGACAAATATCAGGTTTCTTTCCAAACCAGGAATGTATAGCACACCTGGAAGGGTTCTCTTCCTCCCATCCTGTAGTATCAGTTGAACTCTTCCTCGTCTCAAAAATTTTGGTTGTCGAGTTGTCCCCCAAGAACACATGACCTCCATCATATCATTTATATTTGCAGAACCATTCTCTATGTGGTGTCATATGATAGGATTCTCCTGAGTTGATCAACCAAACACCTTGATCTGACTGTGTATTGGTCGATGCTAGGTACACATCAACTCCCTTAACTCTGGTCATCTTTCTCTCACTCAATTGCTTCTCGTCGGATCCTATACTGACTTCCATCTCCCTCGACTTACAATCATTTTTCTAATGCCCAGTTTTACTGCATTTACAACAAATTTTTTTCCACTAAACCGGGGATTTAGATCTACCCTTCAACTTAGACTTTCTACCAGAATATTTTCATTTATCTCTTTCAACCAATTGACCTCTCACCACTAATAGGCTAATACACTTCTCCTCCTCAATGATTTTAATATCCATAGATGATAATTGGCTTAAAATTGTATTAAACACATTTAAATGCTCAGTCACCAAATTACCATCACTCATTCTCAGAAGATACACTTTCTTTATGAGAAACAACTTATTTACTAGATATTTCAATTGATATAATCTTCCCATCTTGTCCAACAGTTTCTTGGCTGAATTTTCACCTAAGACATTCAATAATACCTAATCTACAAGACAAATTCAAATTGTACTTCTTGCTCTTCTTTCGAGTTTCTCCCATTCTTTTGTTGACATGCCTGTCGGCTGGGTACCTGGACAGACCGCTTTCCATTGTTCTTTATCTAACCGGAGTTCCATGGATCTAATATTATTGCTCTCTTTTGATTCTACTCTCCATATTAAGCCATTCTTCCAAAAGCATAAATCTTTAATATTCTTCTATGGTTTATATTTTCTCATATTATAATAAAATGCTCTTTCAAAAATGCCTACATTAATGTGAACTAAGTACGATCATATACATAATATTTTTCAAGAGAAAAATTGGTGTGTTGTTGGAAAGCAATCTGTGTTCAGAGTTAGATAATACCCCATGAATGAAATCACTTGGATGTATGCAGAAAACACAAATATGGATTCTTCCAAGAAGATAAATATTTCCTCTTTTTGTTTTGAAATAGATGTTCTTGTATAATCAATAGAGAGTTAGATAATACTGCAATAATGATATTACTTGGATGCATGCAAAAAACACAAATATGGATTCTTCCAAGAAGATAATTCTTTCCTCTTCTTGTTCTAAAATAAATGTTCTCATATAATCAATTGCATGCACCACGATCTAAACTTAAGATCATGTACAACATATTTTTATATCTAGGAATGTTGGTTGGTGGTTAGTAAGCAACAAGTTAAGAGTTTGACAATACTACAATCATGTACAACATATTTATAAATCTAGGAATGTTGGTTGGTGGTTAATAAGCAACAATGTAACAACCCTAGCTAAATGATTGCTTAAGATTTACCAAGTATAATTAATTAAATAATTAACTATCCTAATGTGTATTAGTTAAATAATGATTATTTATTTAATAATATTAATTAATTAATTATTAATTGTTTAATATATGTTTATTAATTAATTAATTGATTAATTAACACATTTAAGGTTTGGGTAAATAATTAAAGGCTTAATAATTTTAATTTATTTATTAGAAAACTTTACGTATGCAGGGGATGAAGCATTTAATGGAGGGATAAGGTGGGTGGCATTAAAGGAGGGTAGGAGGTGGTGAATGGAAGGGGGATATGAGGGGGAGAGGCATTCAGAAAAGGGGACTTTTTGGAAATTTGGAGGAAGAGGAAGCATTTTGGAGATTAGAGATTGTATTTCCTGGTTGATATTTTCTAGTTTGGAGTTTGCGTGGACCATTACACGGGTGCACTAGGTTGCTGGGAATTTTGGGCTCAGGGGCCAGGAATCCTCACGGAATCCTGGAGCTAGGGATATGGACAAGCTTTGTTCCTAGCTAGCAGGGAGGAAAGATTTAGTTTTGGGCAGAGTTCGAGCAGAGTAGCAGGGAGAACAACCGGAGATTGGGGAATTAGCATCAGACAGAGGTATGTAATTTCATGAATTTTTTGTGTTATGTGGTTGTTAATTAAATTTAATTTCATGCTGTGGATAAATTTAATTTATGCTGAATAAGTTATGGTTAAATGCTGAAGATTAAATTGTACAAAAAAACATTTATCTACTCTCTATTATTTTAACCTATGTTTTATAAGGCTCTGCGGGGACAGAGACCTTACACATGGTATCAAAGCCTTGGTTTAAAAACTTGGACCATGGCCTACCCACCTACCCAATTTAGGAATGGAATTGTTCCCACCCAGAAATTTAAACAACCCTAAATAATCTGTATAGGGTAAATATATATATATATATATATATATATATATATATATATATATATATTGAAAGCAGCCCAGGGCCCTAAAACCCTTTATTAGATATAAACCTGGGCCAAGCTCCAGCTCCAGCCCCACCTAACCTGCAAGCCAAGAAAACAATTATTTTGGTTATATATAAACATATCTATATACATATAAACAATACGCAAATTGAAAATGAAACAGTATAATGATATACAAGTGGAAAATGTTAAATCAATTTTAACAGTTGCTAAAGTGGTAGAGTCACAACATAGCTTGGAAAGACGGCTTGAGCTAATTGAGACCCATCAACAACAGGTAGAAAAGGCTTTACAAAGCATGGAAGAAGAGTTTGAGAGGATATACAAGGAGAAATGACCATCCATTATTGAAGATGAAGCTGCATCAGTTAGAGATTTAATGTATGAACAAGAAGAATATATTGAAAGAGAAATGGAGCAGATGGGAGAAAAAATTAAGCAGATAACAGAGACCTTACATTGTCCAAGTCAAAGTGAAATTTAGGCAAAGTTTCCATCAAACTTGCATATATTCATACGATTCTCTGAGATGCTTTATTCCAAAGGAATTCTTGTGACCTTCATGAACAAAGAATTCAATCATTCCAAAATGATAAAAGCCCACAGTTATCATGACAGGATTTCAGTTGATATGAATTGAAACATTGAAGAATTTTCAGACAGTCTACTATTGGGTTTTAACTGAGCAGCCAATTTTTCATAATTTTACCGATGTGTAATGGATGAAATGAAAGATTATGTGGAAGATCTGATACAAAGTCAACTCGCTACAAAATTATTTTGATGAAAAATTTAAACATAACATATCATTGTGAATCAATGTTCATAGCATCCTCAATTGAACGATAGATTAATAATTAACAGGTGTTGGATTGTCACCCCACTAATGTCGCTGAAAAGGTCGTTCTGTCAGTTTTGGTTGGTTGCGTGTGATATGAATAGTGCCTCTTGACACTCGAGATGATTATATGTTGCATGAAAGAAGTGGACGTGTCAAAGAAAAGTTTATAAAATGCCCAGGTTATGATACCTCGACCTCCCATTACTCACCACGTTCCAATAGTGCGCTCCATCAGAGAGACTACCATACAAGCTGCTCAACAGTAGTGCGCTACATTATTTTGCTACTTGTCACTCATACTCACAAACCCTACATCCATAATTGTGTCTCTGCATCCAGTAGTTGCATCCAGTGTATTGTGACCTACATAGACCACCATCTCTATGATTTTAAGGCTAGGTGAACAGAGGAGAGCAACTAGTAATTAAACTATTGAAAGGTGTCCCAACTTCTGAGGAAGCAGATGGATGGAAAAGAGGAGGGGTAAGATCGAGTTCCCCTATCGATCCACCAAACGAGAAAGAGAGAAGTCCACCATACAAGAGAGAGTTCATATCACATGATACCTGAGAGGGAGTACACCATCACATGATACCCATGAAGCATAGTCCATTCAAATTACATACCCAAAAGAGAGGAGAAGGAACACATTACAGTATACCTAAGAGAGAAGGGCCCCCATAACAAATAGGATACCCTGTCAAACATACCCGAGTCACATTCAACACCATAC
>JASDQU010437611.1:81421-98039 GCA_032191745.1 Picea mariana | reverse complement strand
CAACACTGGTGCCACCACCACCATCATCGGAATTAGCTCTCATTTTGTGCTCTTTGGAGGCCATTAATGATACCTTAAAGGGGAGTCAACCAACAGATGTTGAGGTAGAACCCCCATAATCTGGAGTAGGTAACCCTGAAGCGTCGAGGGATTTAGAGGGAGGGCCTCCACCTGGGGACATCACTAGAGAAATGCATAAGATCAAACTCCCAGAGTTTTCCGGGGATCGTTCCAGTGAACGTGCTAAAGCATGGTTGGAAGGAATGAAATGATGTTTCACCGTAAGAGAGTATGCTTCCACCTCAAAGGATAAAATAGAAATATTTCAGTTAAGGGATAGTGCCTTGAACTGGTGGGGCAACCTATAGAGGCAGTTGCACCTTACCCCAGACACCGTCTCATGGGAACTTCTTGAGGAAAGGTTCCAGGGGAAATATCTATCGGATTACTATGAGGAACAATAGGTGGGAGCATTTCATGCTCTAGTACAGGAAAACAGGACCGTGGAAGAGTACGAGATCAGGTTCATGGATTTGGTAAAATATGTTTCGTACATGGATAATGATCAACGATAGGAAGAATTCTTTGTCTATGGGTTAAAACCCAAGATAAGAGCCATGGTACGGATGTGGAAACCGTCGTTAGTAGTAGAAGCATTTGAAAATTCATGTTACATAGAGGAACACATGAGCTTAAATGGAGGTATGAAATCGACCTTTCCACATCATCCTAGATTCACGGGGAAGGCCCCTAGGACCTTCTCTAGGGGAGGGAGTTCTAGAAGACCTTATTATGGCAATAGATTCACACCAAGGACAGTTGCTACAGGTATTTCAATGGCAGCAAGTGCAACATCCCACTCATCACCAACGACGTAGGCAAGTCCATGACCTTCCCAAGGAGCAACAAGTAGGGGCAGGGGTTCCAGGGGAAGGAGCTCATTTCAAAGACCATCGCAGAGTAGTGCGTATGTTCCATATCATGTTACATGTTGGGTATGTGGAGGACCCCATTACCAGCATGACTGCTCAGAGTTGTAAGAAGAATTTCTGCATAGAGAAGGCCCTGATGGGAAGAGAAAGTAGTAGCCACCAAATTTATGCAGCGGTTAATAATCGCCAGGCAGAACATCAATCCATAGTGGTGGAGTCGTTGGGTACGCTAAATCATGTTAATGTTAAAACTTTATTTGATTCTGGTGCTACAGATAGTTTCATTTCACCATATGCACTAGAAAAGAGTGGGTTGGCATACTACGAGCATGATGACTTTAAACAAGTCAAGATGGCTTCGGGGGAAAAACAAGTGGTAGGACCTAGCGTTGATAATTTTCTAGTAGACCTGGGAGTGTATACTACTAGGTTGAAGGTATACGTCACTGCTCTCGGGACGTATGACCTAATCATTGGAATGGATTGGTTAGAAGCCCATCGAGCTATAGTAGATTGTTTCGCAAAAAAGGGTTCTTTGTGTTGATGATGAAGGAAGGCTAGTAGAGATCCATGGTGTACGGAGACAGGTTTATCTATGATTTATCTCGACCATGAAGGTTAAATGTTGTATGAGGCAAGGGTGTCGACTATATGTAGTGGAAGCAGACATCGAAAGGAAAGGACCCTCCTTGGATCAGTACCCAGTATTGTCAAAGTTTAAGGATGTTTTTCCGAAGGAGTTGCTAGGGTTACCTCCTGAGAGGGAGGTTGATTTTACTATTGAGATAAAGCCTGGTGCAGAGCCAATTTCCAAGACTCCGTATAGGATGACAACGACAAAACTTTGTGAGTTGCAGATGCAGTTGAAAGAGCTACTCGACTTAGGACTAATAAGGCCCAGTGTCTCACCTTGGGGTGCACCAGTAATTTTTGTGAAGAAGAAGGATGGTTCCTTATGACTATGTATAGATTATAGGGACTTGAACCATGCTACAGTGAAAAATAGGTACCCAATGCCACGAATAGATGATCTCTTTGACCATATGATAGGTGTTGTCCTGCCTTAGAGAAAACAAATTTTATGGGAAGTTGTCGAAGTGTTCCTCATTCCAGAAAGAAATTCATTATTTAGGTCATATCATTTTCGGTGAAGGAATCTCTGTGGACCTAGAAAAGGTAAAGGCCATTATGGAATGGCCAGTGCCAAAAACTGCTCATGAGGTAAGAAGCTTCATGGGGCTAGCAGGTTATTATCATAGATTTATGGAAGGGTTCTCTAAAATAGAGAAACCCATCACCACTTTGCAATGCAAGGGGGTCAGGTATGAATGGAAAAAATAATGTGATAGTGCATTCATCAATATTAAGAGGTTACTAACTAGTGCACCAATTCTACGAATGTCGAATATGGAAAAGGACTTCACAGTCTGCATGGATGTCTTGAAGCAAGGGTTGGGGGTCATGCTAATGCAGGATGGAGGAGTGATAGCGTATGAGTCAAGGAAGTTGAAGCAACATGAGGAGATTTATGCTACTCCTGATTTAGAGTTGGTAGTTGTAATGCTAGCTCTAAAACTTTGGAGGCACTATCTAGTGGGGTGAAACTTTGAGCTCAAAACGGACCATGAAAGTTTAAAACATCTCTTCACTCAAAGAGATCTTAATGCCACGTAGCAACGATGGAGTTAGTTTATGAGTGAGTATGATTTTTGTATTTCATACATCAAGGGAAAATAAAATGTGTTCGGGGATGCCTTGAGTAGGAGACCATGTGTCTTCTCCTTGGTACCCTTAAAAGTCAATCTGAGGGAGCGTGTGTTGACGCAACTCCTTGGAGACAGTTTGTAGTTAAAGGTTACTTCAAACCTCCAGAGTGGGAGGAAATTAGATCCAACATATGAAGGATATAACTTGAAAGCAAATGGACTATTAAGATATCGAGGAAGGATGTACATCCCCGAAGGTGGGGATATTTGAAGCATTATACTGAAGGATGCCCATAGAGCACTTTATTGTACACATCCGAGTGTGAAGAAAATGTACACAGACATGAAGAATATTTTATTATGGGTAGGAATGAAGTGCAATGTAGTCCATTTTGTCGCCAAGTGCCTAGAGTGTCAACAAGTGAAAGCCGACCACCATCACCTGATAGGTCTCATACAACCACATGAGGTTCCTATGTCCAAGTGGGAAGTCATTTCTATGGACTTTGTTGTGGCCACATCGCATAGACACAGTGTCATTCTTGTGATAGTTGATAAGTTAACCAAGAGTGCTAATTTTATTCCGGTTAGAGACACTTATGATGTCACTGATGTGGCACGCGTGTTTGTAAGTGAGGTCATATGTTTTCACAGGATACCCAATAAGATCATTTCAGATAGGGACTCCAGATTCACTTCAAGGTTTTGGACAAGTTTACAGTCAGCATTGGGGACTCAGTTGAACTTAATCACAACTTATCACCCTGAAACAAATGGGAAAACCGAGAGAGTAAATTAGGTTATGGAAGACATGCTTAGGATGTATGTTATGGATAATCAAACCCATTGGGAGAAGTACCTACCTTTGGTAGAGTTCACCTACAATAATAGTTTTCATACTCCATCGGAATGACACCCTACGAAGCTCTGTATGGAAGGCCATGCATAACACTATTGAGTTGGGAAAGATTAGAAGACCACGTGATAATTGGGCCATAATTGATTCAAGAGATGGAGGAACAGGTGATACAGATTAGGCAAAGACTAAAGGAAGCACAATGTAGACAGAAAATTTATGTTGATGCACATAGGATTGGCCGAAGTTATAAAGTGGGAGATCAAGTTTTCATTCGTATCAGACCCAATAAAAATACCATTTGGTTCGAGAAGGGGACAAAGTTGTCACCTCAATTTATAGGACCGTTCAAAATCCAATAGAAAATTGGACCCGTTGCCTATCGTCTCGTACTGCCACCCCACTTGCATAAAACTCATAATGTTTTTCATGTATCTGTTCTATGTCATTATGTTACTGACGAATCACATAAAATAAATTGGAAGGAATTGCAGGTATCGGATCTAGGAACCCTCATGGTAGAACCATTACACATATTGGATCGTAGAGTCTGACAACTCAAGAACCATCTAGTAGACCAAGTTAAGGTCCAGTGGGACAAGTATAGTCTAGGATTTGCTACTTGGGAGGATGCCGAGACATTATGACGAGATTATCCCTCACATTTTTTACCACCTCGAGAATATGTTTCTCGAAGGTTGGGTGTATGTAACACCACCTTTTGACTTAGACAACTAGGATTACCTAAGGCCTAATCACCTTTATTTTATATTCACTGTGAAACTATTAATGATACACTTGAACTTTTAAGATGAATGAACCTTTATGAATGCTTAAACATTATTTGAATGATGATGGATATGATGCAATCTATTATGTGAATGTAAATTCTATGTATGTTTAAATGTTATTTGAATGATGATGGATATGATGCGATCTATTATGTGAATGTAAATTCTATAAATGTTTAACGTTATGTGAATGATGATGGATATGATGCAATCTATTATGTGAATGAAAATTTTATGAACGGGTAATGTGAATTGAATTATGGGGATATTATGTGATCTATTTATAACTTGAAAATTTTGACATTTAAAAGTTGTTGGTATGTGGATACCAAATTGAGATTATGGTCGAATGCATTTACATGATGATAACGCATAGATATGTATGAGTTTGTGTTATAGACTATTCTGCAGGTCAATGGGTTATGAAATAGGAAAAGGTTAATGGTAATAAAATTGGATGTCATGACCACCGACTGAGAAACAATATGGTATGAATCTTTGTATGTGAAATTATGTTGCTTCAAACGCATTTCTATGATATGTGGACCAATGCAGGTTTTTCAGGTGGTGAGACTACCTAAAATTGAATATACGATGACAAAATTCCCAACAACATAGTGCCACTGTATATTCCATGGTAGGGTGTGGACCCTAGTCTTATTAGGAGGGGTGGAGGCATTTCCCACCGTGTATCCTCTAAAACCTAGAGTCATGGGAGGTGGTGTTATCTCACGCTCCCCTAGACGTGTGATGATGACTGTCAGTTGCCTGTTGGGAGAGCTTGGTCAAGATAGTGACACTTCCGCTTACGGGTTCTATTTGGAATTAGGTCAATATAGTTGACGCTCCAAGATAGTTTAGCAGAGGAAGGATAGGGATGGAAGATGGAAATAAGTTTGGGAGGAATGATGAATAGAAATAGTTGAGAGGGTATGGGGATTTTCCTTATAGTGGAATTTATTGTTTTCCCTTCTGAAAAGAAAATATGTATATATGTATATTCATAATTACCTAACTGAACTACAATTGTCTAAGTAAACATTGTTGAGCTAGATTATTGTAATTAAGGGATTTCGCAAACATTTAATTGGTTTATTATCTTTTATAAAATGAATAGTCTTGTTGATTGGATTGGATGCATACAAGAATTAATATAGGTGTGATATTTATTGTCATTAGTACATGTGCAAGACTTGTATGTGCTAGCTACACATGCATTTCTTGCACATGTACACTAGTATGTATGAGTTTTCTTTAGCTTACTTACTGATAGTGTTGTTTGTAGGATATGAATGTGTGAACCATGTGTCATTTCCATTGTATTATACATTACTCTAACTTCAGGATGAATTTTCTTGAAGGGTGGGTGTATGTAATAACCCTAATTAATTGTTTAATAAATATTAGATTAATAAATATTAGTTTAATAAATATTAGTTTAATGAATTATTAAAATAAGATTTTTTTTTGAAGAATTTATTATAATATGATTGTTATTGGTAGTTGAACCAATTTATGGGAGGGATAAGGTGGTTGAGTGACTAATGAGGGGAAGGCAGTGGATGAGGGGGAGAAGGAAGATAAGGGAAGGGAAAGACTCGAGAAGGGGGTATTTTTTGGGAATTAACATTTTCAATTCATGTGAGGGGGAGAAAAAATTGGAGAAGGAAAGGAGAAGGGAGGAAGCAAATGGGGAATGTGTATCTGTGCTGCATCAGTTTTTGGTTTTATCTTACAACTTGCTTGAGGACTCTCACAAGGGCAAGTGTTGCTGGGAATTTTGGGTTCGGGGGCCAGGAAACCATAAGGAATCATGGGGCTAGGGAGCCGGATAGGCTGTTCCTAGCTGGCTGGGAGGTTAATCAGTTTGGGTAGGATTCATCAACTTCAATCCAGCTTCAGTTCAGCATCAGGTTGAGCTTCAATTCAGCATCAGTTTGAGGTAAATACATTTCATTATCATTATTATTATGTTGTTGTTCATTATTGTTATGTTGTTCATTATTATTATGTTGTTCATTATTATTATGTTGAACATTGTTGTTATGCCGAATAGTCAAGAAAGAAGAAAATATGATAGATTTTGTTGAACATTGTTGTTATGCTGAATAGTAAATAAAGAAGAAAATATGATAGAATTTCTATATATAGATTTATGTTTTATAAGGCTATGTATGCCCAGGCCTTACAATGGACATCATCCCTGCACTAATGAATCTTTGTAGTAGATGTTCCATGTTTGGGAGGGGATAGTTATCCTTTAATGAAATCTGGTTGAGGTTCCTAAAGTCAACACATAGTCTAATGTCCATGTTCTTCTTCCGAACTTATACCACTAACTTGGACATCCATGAATAATATCTAATGGGCATTATAATCCCATTGTCATCCATCTTTTGAATCTATTTATGAATTTGGGATGTCAATTTTGGGTTGATATGCCTTATCTTTTGTATGAATGGTTTTTCCCCCTCTACGAGAGGAATCGTGTGTTGAATAACATCACTTCTTTATTCCTTCAAGTCATCATAATTCCAAGAAAAAACATCCTTAGATTGGTAAACCAGGTCTAATATACCTTCTCGCTCGGCCTTGGTAGTCCCATTTCCTATTTTTGCCATTCTTGGTTCAACCTCTGACCCTATGTTGAATTTCAAAACCTTATCATATTGGTCCACAACAATTTTTCCCTTATACATCTCATGCCTGTCAAACCTCTATTATAATGGGATGCATCCCTTTCGAAGGGTGTTGTTAGGAAAGTCTACAACTTCTAAGTTCATGGAGCCTTAGTGCCATGCTTATTATGCTAAAGCATGAATCTGAGTATTTGGGCGTCATGGGAATAAGAGAAATCCTTAGTGTCATTCATGAATATGAGTATTTGGGCATCATCATCAAAGACTTGTCAGTGCTCTGGGTTATCGGGAACTGATAATATGAAGACCACTTCCATTTTTCACAAGTCTTGGAGTATAGAGTGGACGTGGAGACGACCAAGGCATCAACAACTTAGTTTTCTTCTCTAGGGACTATCTCGATTGCGAAGTCATAAAAAAATTTCATGATTTCTCGCACTGAATCCCTATACCTCCTCAATATTTCATTTTTCATATAGAACTTTATATTTACTTGGGAAACAACTTGATCAAAGTCTCCTATAACCCTCGTGCACCTTGTATTTCTAGCAAGGGACAAATCGAGTCCTATGAGAAAGTATTCATATTCAACAACATTGTTTGTACAGTTGTACTCAACTCTATATGAGAAATAAAAGGCCTCGTTGAAGGGGGTCGTCAGGGAAATTCCATCCCCTGACCCAAAAATAGAGTGAGCACCATCAAACTCTAATGTCCACATTTCACCCGTATCTTGGCATCTTTATAGTTGAAATGTTGGGTTGGTTGCATAAAAACTTCCCATTTTGTCATCTATGTAAAATATTTCATTCATGGGACCCTTTGGGGACTCAATATTATGTATAACAAATTAAAAAAAAAAACTTCAATATTATAAATTTTATATAATTGTTTGGTTCTATCCTAAACAATATATATACTATTTCAAGCACTACTAAAGTATCAAACCCTTTTAATATTTTCATCTTCAACATTACTAAACATATATCTACATATATAATATAGTAATCAAACTATTTTGAATAATATTACTCCATTATGTTTACAATGAAAAATATAATAAACAAAAATATTTTAATTTATATTACCTCTAATATTATATTAAAAATATTTATTAAATTATGATAATTATCACATGTAAAAAAAAATTTACTTTTATATTTTAAATATAAATATATAAATAATCAACTTAATCTTCATAAGACATTTACATTGATATGGATTGAAAGGTCCACCATTACCACTCACCGAAAGGTCCACCATTACCACTCACCGCAATTATTTTAATCACAATATGCAATTATTTGATAGACTATTTTTATTTTATTTTTCTTCATATTATAATGGTTTCAATGAAATCAGACATCATTTTAATGTTTGATTTCATTAATAATTTAAAATTAAAATTTTACATAATTTTATTTATAATACTTACTATTTTTTATAAATAAATATTTTTTAATTTTGTTCTGTAATAAAATAAAAAATTGATTTAATATTTAATTTTAATATAAATTTATTATAATTATTAAACAAAGTTTAGCATACACTCCGACAATAACACATTAAACATCAATGTCGACAATGATAAACAACATTGCCATTTAATATACCTTTAAAATCTACGAATGATTTATGTAGACAAGGTTTCCAAGATGAACATATATGATGCTTAGAAATTTCTTTAATATTTAACTATCGAAATGGAATAATATGTGAGAGTATCAATCTCTAAAATAAAACATATAAAAATAGAAATAAAGTGAATAGGATCTTTATGCTCAATTTCATAAGAATTGATGCAGGTTACTTTTTTCAAAAAATAAGGAAAAATACCACGTGTTTCAGTAACGCATAAGAGTAGAGTCCTCGCAGTCTATAGTAATGGAGCAATGGATAGTCTGAGATTGAACTATAAAGAAGATCTTATATTAAAAAATTAATTTATTAAATTTATTAAAATTAAATTTTTAAGATTTTAAATAATTATATAATTTACTCTTATGGTATCAAAATCATTAAACAGATTGTTTTAATAAAAATTACTCTTATTACACTGAAATTATCAAAAAAAATTGTTTTAATAAAAATTAGATATTTAGATCATCATGATAAATTTTGTGTTAAATATTAAGTTTTATAATTATGAAGGTTATTAATATATAAGTAAGTAAAATTATAAAAAAAAATGTTTTAATAAAAAATAGATATTTAGATCATGTTAAATTTTGTGTTAAAAATTAAGTTTTATAATTATGAGGGTTATTAATATATGGGTAAGTAAAAATTAATGTTGGTTTTTTTTTTAATGATGAAATTAATATTTGACATAAAATTAAATGATTTAAAAAATTATATATTAAGAAATTTAATTTTTTTTAAGTGTTTTCTAACAATATTTATGTATTATACACATCACTTAACCCGATCAACTAAAACCTGATCCCTTAAATGAGATTACACTACAATGGGTATATAACCATGGACTAACCACCCAAAAAATTTGTTCAGGTGTACCGTCTATGCTTAAAAAGAATACATCATACAACACATCTGAGACATTTAACTTTGGTTTTGAGATTCTCTTTTAAGAGGAATTTGGCTTTGGCTCCTACAACTACGGGTTTTTCCAAACATTGTTCAATATTTCCTTATTTTTGGCAAGCCAAAGCTTCCAACAAATGTATTTGGGGATTTCATTGCATGCTCTTTTAAAGATGTTCTTATTTTTTAATGACCCTTATAATTTTTGCACCGTAGAGTGAACATCTCATTTCATGAGGTTGGTCAATGCACTCTATGTCTTATCTCAACAAAAACATAGATACATACTTCTTTAGAGATAGTGCATTAAAAGAATAGATGTTGTTGTGTTTTTTTCACTGCCTCATATAATTCACACCTATAGGGACCATTTATTCCTCTTTTCCTCAAATTCTCTATAGTTACAAGTTTCCCATGTGTCATGGTCTAACAAAAGACATTGATTTTAGGGATCCCATCACTTTGCAAATGTATTTACATAAATATGATTGCTAAGACAATGGAAGAGAGGAAAAAAAGGAGAGATATATTCATATTTCACCCAATAAATAGAGTCTCCCTAGCCCCTACAATCACAAGTTCTAGGGAGCACATCTTCTTAGAGAAAATGATAAAATATAAGCCAAGGGGCACAAAGTTTTCAAAGGTGATCCAAAGTTCCATCTCATCTAGTTTCCTAAGTTTTCATCCCATAGAGAAATATCATTCATCATTTTTAGATTAGCTTCATCCATCCATGTTTTGAGAGGAGCTAATTCATAGTTGGTAACTAGAGCTTCCTTCCCTAGAATTTTATCATTCCAAATCGAGATCTCCTTTATGTTCCCAGGGATCCATGTGAGCTTGGGTTTTATTAAAGAAGTCACCATTTTCAGTATCTTCAGGATATTGGATCCCTTTTGATAAGTTCATTGATCTCTCTATACACCTATTTCTTACACCCCTAAAGTATTTATTTCACAATTCCTTCTTCCACCTTTCTAATATTCTTTTCAGCAACCTCAACAATAACTTATCTCCCATTGCCAAGTTCATTAGTGCCAGGTCTTTTATTCCTAATCATGCTTCATTGTTTGGAATCTTGACAATCTTCCAATTTATGAGATGGAATTTCTTGATATTATACTTTTCGCCATGCCAAAGGAACTTTCTAATATTAAGGTTGACTTGATTCATAATAACAATAGGTGCTAGCATGGTTGAGCATTGGTATATATGGAGGTATATTACGACCAATTTTATTAGAAGCACTTTGTCTGCTAGGTTCAACCATTGAGAACCCCATTTCCAAAATTATGTTTTTATCTTGTCTATTATACTCATCCATGACTGAGAAGATTAATTTTTGAGTGCTATAGGAATCCCAAGGTACCTAAAAGAAGACCAATTTTTAGATAGCATAAATTGTGAAATTCTAAAGATGTTGCACATTACCTGGCTATTAGCATTCCAACCAAAAATTTAGCATTTTTGGTGACTAGAAACCCCACTAGAGCTGAGAAGGATTCCATAATTTGATTTAATATGATGGCTATGATGTTGGAGGCTCCTCCAAGGAAAAGTGTGTCATCCACAAATTGAGAGTGATTGGGACTCTTAGCACCCCGCACAATCTTGATCACTGGGAGATTCCCATTATCTCATTATGCTTCCATATTCTTGTTTAAATATTGTACCATAATGATGTAAAGAAAATGACATAGAAGGAATACTTACTTCAAACTTTTATTCCCTTGAAATAAATATTTGGGTCTACCATTAACAAGATAGGTGATCAACGGAGTGATAATGCAAGAGGAAGTCCATTGAATGAAGAGAGAGTTGAATCCAAACCTATCCATAACTTTCAAAATAAATCCATGTCTCACCTTATCAAAGGTGTTGGCCATATCTTACTTAAGGATCACGATTTTCTCCCTATTTTCCTTTATGGAGTGAATAGCTTCCTGTAAAAGGACAATATTGCCAATTAGCTACCTATCTTGCATAAATCCTCCTTCATTTCCAGACATTAACTTGGGAATGATCTTCTTCATTATAAATGCTATGATCTTGTCCATGATTTAACAAGAGGAGTTACAAATATAAATGGGTATGAATTGAGAAAACGATGAAGGATTCTTTTCTTTCTAGATTAAAGTCGAGAAGAAAGAATTCATGGTTCCCCCAATTTTATGATAATCCCTAGACAAATCCCCATGTTAAGTATTAAACCCATTATTAATCCATAGATATTGAAATAATACATTTCTAGTGTTATATGTGTATGTCGGTTAGAACCATTCAATGTACCCTCTCATTATAATTGTACCCCTTTATCTCATATATATATATATATACACACACACACACACGAAGGAGACCTAGTCTTAGGATCATCTTATCTCATCTCATATTGTATTTTGAATTGGATATATTCTAAAAGGAGGTTTCCCCCTCGAAGTGGACTGTATTCATTGACTTTTTATCATTTTAAAGGAATTGTATCATAAGGTTTGATATAAGAGCTTCGATCCTAGAGTTTTTATTCTCCAAACAAGACATCTTAGCATTTTCGCTATAACTATTTTTTTGGGCCAATTCAAATAGACAAATTTGGATTATACTTAGAGGGCATATCAAGGTACTTGTGGTAAAAATTGAAGATTCTTACTCGTTATACTTTTAGATATATATCCTATGGAAGATATGTTTTTTGACTCATCTTGAATTCAATTTTAAATGAATCATGTTGGTATTTTTGCTATACATTTTCTTATGGGAGGTTTCAGATAGTGAATTTTTGTGGAGACTGAGGAGACTTATCCTAGTACATGTGGTCCAAATTTCATATTATGGTTCTCTAAAATTTCAGATATATATTCCATCTAATACAAGGCTTTTGACTAATCCTAAAATCAATTTTAAAAGAGTCAGCTTGACATTTTTGCTGTAAATTTGTTTCTGTGAATTTTCAAACTCTAAAATTTTTCGAATCCTAAGGTGACATAGCAAGTTACATGTGACACAATTTTTAGATTTTGAATCATTACAATTTGTGAGATATATCTTGTGGAATTTGAGGTTGTTTACCAATCCTAAAATTAGTCTTAAACAAGACATTTCAATATTTTTTCTATACCATTTTATCAATGAAGGTTCAGACTATGAAATTTTTAAGAGTTTAAGAATTCATATCATAGTACTACTGGCCGAAATTTTAGACTTATAAGGTTCAAAKTTCATATATATATCAGGAAAAAGGTCATCCATCCATACATACTCCAAATTAAGGGTTTGAAGGGTACATAACTTACAATTGGCATAACTTTTTATTGGAAGATCTATTTTTGGTGATTCAAAATTTTTGATAAAGAGGAAAAAGAGAGATATTATTTTTTCACATGCAAAGTATTCTACAATAAATAATACTAGTACTCATAAAAAATCAAACATGACTTCTAAAGAAAATGAAGACTTTGAAAATAGGCTAACCCAATTAAAGAACCAAGTTGATGAAATGAGTGGTATTATGTTGAAACTGGTGGATTTATCTCATTCTTAGGAATCCATGAAAAGGGAAATGGAAGATGAAATTAAAAAGAAGATGGATGAAAATAGGAAAGAGATGGAACATAATATGGAAAAGAAGATGAATGGTAATAATGCACATATGGAAAATAAGATGGATGAAAATATTGAAGATATGGAAAATATTGTGGAAAACAAGATAAATGAAAATAGTGCACATATGGAAAATAAGATGGATGAAAATATGTACCAAATGGAAAATAAAATGAATGAAATGCAAAAATCCATAGAATCCATGTTCTTAAAGGGGATCCCTAAAAGAGATATGGAGATTCAAGGAAATATTGAAAATAAGTAGAACAAGGGGGTTGAGACTCAATCACATATGGGGAGTATTTTATCACAGTTGAAGATCGCCAATACTGAATTTCATAATTATTCATCACTTCAAGATCCACATCATCAAGGCTTCAAGTCAACAAGAAGGAACTACTTCATTACAAAGATCGATATGAGGAAGTTTGATGGTAAAGATAATATAACATGGATATTCCAAATGGAGCAATACTTTTATCTACAACAAGTGCAAAGTTTACAAAAGGTACCTATTGCATCTTTATATTTAGAAAATGATCAATTTTTTTGGTATCAATGGCTTTGTGAAAGAAAAACAAATTTTATTATCTCTTGGTCCATTTTTATGGATGAATTGATATGGCATTATGGGGATATTAAGTGAAATACATTCTTTAGTCAATTGATAAATCTTCGGAAAAATGTCCAATTATAGAGCACATTCAACAATTCCAAAAGCTCAGTGTCAGGGTAAAGAAAATTCCTTAGGATAATTTGTTAGGTCTCTTTATGGGCACTTTAAAGGAGAACATTCAACATGAGGTGCATCTCTTTGAACCTAAATCCTTAGAGAAAGCTTTCAGTATGGGAAGGAAAGTGGAAAACAAGCATATGGCTACTAGAAGGGTGGCCATTGATAAATATAGAGAGAAACACCATGTTCCCTATCCTAAACCAACAAGGTTGACACCTCACCAAATGGATGAAAGAAGATCAAAGGAACTATGTTTCAATTGTGGCATAAAGTAAAGTAAAGGGAATAAATGTAGTGAGAATAAATTATTCTACATTGATTGTGAAGAGGAAGAAGATCAAGAAATGGAACCATTACAAGAAATAGATCTTGAAGAAACTACTCCAACAATATCTTTTCATGCATTTGTCAGCATCGGTACTCCACAAACTCTAAAGATATAAATATACATCAAAAAGAAAAAGGTAACAATGTTGATTGATTCTGGTAGTGCCCATAACTTCATTAATTACAAATTAACAAAAGATCTCAATTTCTTTGACTTTCCAACACCATAGTTACAAGCAATGATTTCATATGGAGGTACCATAAATTGTTCTGGGAAGTGACATAACATTAATCTCAATATGGGGGAGTATTTATTGTATAGTTTCATGATTTCCATCCAAGTGGGTGGTGTTGATGTTTTATTAGGGGTCCAATGGTTACAATCATTAGGAACAATGGCCCTTAATTTTCAATATCTTTTCATGAGATTTTCCTCATAAGGGAAGGAAATTGAGCTTTGAGGTATCCAATGGAAACCCTCTATGGTGATAAGCTCTAATAGCATGACAAAATTACTAAAAAAGGGACATTGGAGTGTAATTTCACAATTTTTCTCACTAAATGTTCAAACATCTATATCCTATGTTCCATTGGATCTCCAAATAGTTATCAACAACCATTACAAGGTATTTTGAGAGATGCCTAAGGGTCTTCCACCTGCTCGAAATCATGACCATGCTATTCATTTTCAACTAAGAATTATATCACCCAACATTAGGTCTTACAAGTATCCATTTGCACAAAAGAGTGAGATTGAGCATATGATCCAAGAAATGTTAGATGTGGGAATCATTCAACCCAGCCAAAGTTATTTCTCTTCACTAATAGTGATGGTTACTAATAAGGATGGTTCATGGTGTATGTTTCCATATTATAGACAACTCAACAAAATTACCATCAAAGAAAAGTTTCTTATTCACGTCATTGATGAATTATTAGACGAATTTCATTAAGAAATTTTCTTTACTAATTTTTATCTTCATTCGATATATCATGAAATCAGAATGTGGCAGGAAGACATTCCCAAAACAACCTTTATAATACATGAAGGGAACTATGAGTTTTTTGTTATGCCATTTGGACTTACTATTGCACCTTCAAAATTTCAAAGCTTAATGAATTATATTTTCAAACCCTTCCTTAGAAATTTTGTGTCAGTATTTTCTTATGACATATTAATCTACAACAAACCTTGGGAGGAGCATGTACAACATGTTGACAGAGTATTACAAATTTTTGAAGATCAACAAATTTACTAAAAGCCTTCCAAGTGTGCCTTTGGGGTTATATAAGTAGAATATTTGGGTCATATTGTATCTCATGAAGTTGTGAAAGTGGGCCCGAACAAAATTAAAGCAATTAGGGAATGGCCCATCCCAAAAACCTTGAAGAAAATTAGAGGATTCTTATGGTTGGCATGGTATTAACACAATTTTTTCAAGAACTATGGTCAAATAGCAACACCTCTAACATCATTATTAAATAAGGAAGCATTTTCTTAAACTCGAGCGACAACCAAATCTTTTGAATAAATTAAGGAGGCTATGTGTATAAGTCTTGTCCTAGTCACACCTGACTTTACAAAAACATTTATTCTAGAGTGTGATTCTTCAGACCATGGAACTGGTGCAGTTTTAATGCGAGAAGGAAGGCCCCTTTCCTTTGAAAGAAACCAACTTAAAGGGAAAAAATTACTCAGACACATTTATGAAAAAGAAATGTTGGCCATACTACATGCAGTTAAGAAATAACACATTTAACTAATAGGAAGACACTTCAAAGTAAAACCAAATAATGATAGTTTGAAGTACTTCTTGGAGCAACGAATATATTCAAAAGAGAAAAAAAATAGGTTACAAATATGCTAGGTTACGACTTTGAAATTATCTACAGAAAAGGAAAACATAATATTGTTGTAGATTTTCTTTCAAAGAAATAAGAAGAAAAAAAAGGTTCATTATGTTCTATTTCTATTCTACAATCTAATTGGCTGGAAGAAGCAAGGATAAAATGGAAGCTAGATCAAGAGGTATGCAAGATCATTCAAAAACTACAATAGGACCCCAGTTCATTAGATAAATTTGTATGCAATATTGATTTGCTATGGTATCATGATCATCTATATTTGTGTAAGAATTCCCAACTCAAACAAAAGGTACTTTTGGAATTGCACACTTATCCTATAAGATGACATTCATGGTTATTTAAAACTTACCACATGATCAAAAATGATTTTTTCTGGGAATGTATTAGGGTGAGTGTATATAGTTGGTGGATGATAAAGTGGCAACGAGGTGAGCTCGAACGCACACGTGTGTATTTATAGGAATGTGCATGTGTTATTAATACTATGGCCTCAGTACTCACCAAACCACCACATAGAATTGAAAACTCAGATTATCTAGGAATGTGAATGTGTTCTTGAGAAACATGTGATTAGTAACATGCACATGTTCCTAAAAAAAATTGAAATGAAAATAATTT